>JAPYZF010000311.1:0-97418 GCA_030523045.1 Meteorus cinctellus | reverse complement strand
AACCACAAACCAATTATGCATCACAATATTTTCTCAAAAAAATTAACAAAAAAAAAAAAAAAAAAAAAAAAAAAAAAAAAATGTCTCACCCTCTCACCAAAGTTCATTGGCATTTTATTGTCATTTCTATTTTTCCTTTATTTTTTATTATCTTCTACTTTACTGATAATAACTATTAGAATTGTCATTAACAATCAATCTTTCTTTGTTTTCATACAATATAAAAGTGGGCAAATTAAATTTATATTAAGTACTTAAATATAATAAATTGTTTGACAATTTAAAAGAAAGTAATTAATAGTACATTTGTTTAAACTGATATTATTGATGTTGCAGTTTGTTGGCATTCTTTTTTATTCTGAACTGCTTGAAGACATTGTTTAACTCACTTTAAGAATAAATACATTGAAAAAGAATTATCGTTGGGACAGCTGTGTAATATATTGCACGAGTTCAACCCCCATGTTCAAACGAAACTTTTTCTCATATCAGCTATATTCACATCGGTACATCAGTAATACGGTATGCATAGTGTAATCCTGATATAATAGGACTTCTGGGTCACACTGCAACGCTATCTATAAATTATTATCACATTTTATACCATAAGGGCATACTATTATAACTGACAAAATAATTCGATTTTAATACTCTCACAAAAAAAAAATGATTTCTTTATAATTTGATCATAAAAATGGTGTAAATCTCAAAAAACTATTTAATTCCTATAAAAACTTTCAATAAAAAACTTAAATATTTAATGAACAATATAAATAAATAAACAATCATTAATCAATTCACGTCTCTAATGCATCAAAACAAAAATTAAACAATTCTACACAAAAATAAATAGTTCAAAATACTAACTCAAAATTACTAATCAACTAAAAATAAACTAACTAACTTACACACACGAATTTTTTTCCACATTAATCAACGAAATTATCAAAAACTCTAATTAAAACTTGCTAAATCACGCGATTCAGAAAAAACTTTCTGCAATATAAAAATATTTCATGCATCTTTCTTAGTTTACAAAAGCCTTCATTTATCTTTCCAAGTTATTAATCATAACTCCAATACATTAATAACTAACTATTTACACCAATATGAATATTGAAGGGCACGTGGCACGCCACAAACGTGTAACCACGAAATGTTATTGCTTGGCCCAGAGGTCACTCAATGGCAAACACACACCCACAGGCAAACGAACAAACATTACATATATATATATATATATATATATATCTGTATCTGTATCACTACACGAACGAAGAGAGGAGTAAAAGGTGTAGCAGAGAAGCAAACCGAGCGTGAGACCGCGACCGATTAATTTTAACCGAGTGAGAGAATCCCCATTCGCAGTACAATAATTAAAATTTGTTGTCGAATCACAATTATTATATACAACAATCTATAACACATTGGACTATGCACTCACACACATGACTCTCTCATACACTTTTCACTTCAATGATCAATCATCGTGTACACACACTATACACAATAACCATAGTATGTTCCACACCAAAAAATCATTTACTCAAACATGCAACAAACAAAATTAAATTCATAACTTCTCGTTCCATAGATATTAAAACATCATGAAAAACCAAAACAAACCAAACCACTGAAAATTATTTTATCATTTTTTTTGTCTTCTCATCGTTTATTTTCTTTATTTTTCCCTCCCACAAATTCAATATATCGATACTGATGATAATATCACATCCTTATATTAAACAAGTAAATATTTAAAAAATAAACAAAAACAAAAAATGAATCCACATAAGTTTAATATTTAGTCGATTCGTTTATTTTTCTTCTTCTAATATTGCATCGCACAAAATCATTACTATTCATAGCATCGCCTCATATTACAAATAAACTACATATGTTACGATACAAATAGCGTATACATGAGTCGCCAGTTATTCGCCCTTATCAATACCATATATAGGAAATAAAAAAAAACCTGCTGCTGCTGCTACTGCTACTACTACTACTACTCGTGACCATTTTTATATGCTTGCCCCGCGTTTCACCTTGCTCCTCGCTATACTGCTCCCTTATATACCAATAAATCGAATCAGTTTGTGACCCTCGTTTAAGGGCCCGCTTTTCTACCCTCCACTCGCTTTTGCTATATTCACTAGACGATAGCGGAAAAGCGACTCTCTCTTCGATAAAACGATCTTCCTCAATCTCCATTGGGATTCTGAATGAGACCGAAAAAAAGCAAAGAAAAAAATTATCTCGTCTCCTCTCGCAATCTATTCAACATAAAGACTCTCCTCCTCTTATTCTCTCTCTTACCCTCTCTCTTACTCTCCCTAGTTTTCCCCTCTACTCTCCAACCATTCCTCATTCTCTTTTTACTTCTTTATCTCTGATTCCCATTCTACTCTTCAACTTGATGCTGAATGTAATATTCCAAACCCGCTAGTACATGATTGCGTACATGTATATGTGTATGCATATATAAACTGGAAAAATTTTTCTATGCAAAGCTTCAAGTTCTATATAAAAGAATGTTAAAACACACAGAAATTCACGGAATAACCAATCGAGTGTCGCAATTAGGAAGTCAACGTCTTGATGCGTACAACGAAAATGGTTGAATGGTATAAAAGCATTACAACCAAGTGTGAACAAGTTGAAAAAAAAAAAAAATTAAGACCACTGTATGGCAGCCATGACAACGAATAATTTTTTTTATCCCTCCACCTTCTCCCATTTTATTTTTCACCCCTCATTCGTTCGACCCTTTCATTTCCATTGCAGATAACTCCGCGAACGAACAAGAAGTGTCGAGACGACATGAAAGAAAGAGAAAAAATAAAAAATAAAAAAGAACTTGAAAGAATGAGAAAAACTAAGACTTTGTGCATAAGAGTGAGGAAGGTGAAGGTGGTAGGAGAAGGAAAAGAGCGAAGAATAATCAGCCAAGGAGAAGGAACATGATGAATATATAAGAAAATGCAAAGAACGATGATGAAAAAGAAAATAAGAAGATGAAATAAACGAAATGGTGATGGTAGAAAAGAAATATAGATGACAAAGAAAAAAAATATTAAAAATAACCGTTAGTGAATAAGAAAAAAAAAGAGTGATCGAAACTCATAATATCAGAGGGGATTGTGAAAATAACTGAAGAGATGTACAGCAAAGATGAGAATTTTCAGCGCTGATAAAATATGAAAAATCACAAGATTGACACATAATAGATTGGCAACGAACTTTAATTACAATTTTATATTCTCATTGTGTAACAAAAACATTGTTCCAACATTCTTAACATTCTCCCAAACTACTTCTCCAATATGTGCATACATCAAAAGAATCAACAGCAAAGTTTCGTCAAGATTCCTCATGAGCCATCATATATTCAAGCACCTGTGATAACAAGCCAAAATTCAGTCATCTTAGATTTTCCAACCGCGCCTTTGCCAAACATCAATATTATCATTTGAACAGAGCTTGGTAACCTCATAACCAATACGAAAACGAAGATAATAACAATAGAACTATCCATCCAGACTTACCCAAACATTGACTATACATGTATGTATTATTTTCCTATTTCGATTATCTAATGAGCTCTCCTTCACCTTTTTCTCAATCCCAAATTAATTAAGAGATATCATAGGCAAATCAATAATCAAAATCTATGAAAATTTTGATAGATTTTTGTCAATTATTCAAACTGTTAGCCAGGAATGAATAATTATCCGATCAATAAAAATAAATACACAACATTAGAAAAAAAAAACAGTTGCAATCGATAATAACTCCAATACAATAAAAAAAAAATTGAATTGTGATATCTTCATCAAATAATCTCACAAGAAATCTCCAGTGCGAAGGGGATGCTTTTCCATTCACGACAATCCCCCACAGGGAATGTACCAGAACCCACCACCAATTCTTAGAATCAGTTTTATCTTAAAGAAAACGCGATTCCCCTTCCGTTTGTATTTTCTATATATATCATCACCATGCCGATGAACTCGTTATCCGTTACTGAATGACACAACCTCATTCACCACAGTGACTTTACAGTCGCCCAAAAAGCAATGCCACACCAATAACAGCAGTGGATCCCAGTTCATTTGTCGCATTGTCCAGTCGATAAAGAATCAAAAAGCAAAAGAGAACTGTAGAAAAATGCGAAAGGAAAATAAAAGAGAAAAAATAAAGGATAGTATATTGTCGTAAGAGAAAGGAAAGTTCGCCTCATTCCACCAAGACAGGATTATTCTTTGACGATATCGCGCCGGAACCAAGTCTATATACCCCCATCTTCCGGTAACTTCCCCCTACATAGAACGTTTGAACGAATCCAATGAACTTGCTTGACCCAACCAAGCACAAAAGTATCTTTGACTTAATCGCATACCCAAGATTTGAATCTTCCGCCAAAAGTCAGATGAACAAAGACATTTCAACTAACAGAAGCCGTTGTGAATTACAGTTCTGTATAAAGTAGATTAAAAACAACAGCCACATAACCTGACTTAACGTCTTATTGATGACTTAAAAGATTTAGAATTCAATGAGCCAACTAAGTAAAATCTTGATGCAATATCTAAACTCACAAGGATCAAGGTTTAAGGTCAATTCATTGCCTCCAATGCCATCATATATCTCCAACAATAAAGAAAGCAAAGATTGTCCATCCCTTCATCCGCTCACCGAAATTCCCAAAATTACCGTGAAAATCATAATCATCAAATTCAACAACCCCCAAATCTAATCATAAATCCCTAAACTAACTCTACAAGATAACTTAAATGCAAACAAAAGAAAACAAAAACCGAAATTAAACACAAATTAACCAATCAAAAACAAATTGAAAATGCAAAACCGAACCAACTTAATTCTCCTGATACCATACAAACACATCAAACCTCAAAACCCACAATTCACAACACATCCCTCGTACTTTCGTCACACTATCAATGTCACTTGGTCCACGTGTTGGCGTGTTATATCCACCCAGTCGACACATAATCGATATTCAATCACGTATAGCATCGACAAAAAAAAGAACAAAAAAACTGGTACGATCCCACCTCTTACGTTGTAAAGAAACGATTGGAGAAGGTTGAATCGCGTCTCTCGTCTGAGATTTGTGACCTTCCAATATACCATGTGTCTCCATTCATTTTTACTTTTCTCATCCTCTACCAATATATATACATATATATACATACAATCCAATGCCGCACCTCCCTCCTTGACATTAAATTAAGGGCACTTATTCTTTGACTCGATATAGCTCCCTATCTATACATATAACCCTATACATATACATATATAAGGTACATCGAATGATCGGCAATATAGAAGGAGAGTTGCTAGTACAGGCACCGATAAAGTCTCATATCTCGTATCATATAGTAAAGTCTCAATATATGGGCCACCTGATCCAGTTGAGGATGCGTCATCTATCTGAGTAATTGGCTGTAACATTCGCGATATCTGTTGTAATAAATAATTTACGATCTGACTATATATGAATCGTATTCCACTATCCATTTGGATCATTTAATATCGCATCATTGTCCAACGTTCTTACATTAATAAAACTTGCCCTGAAAAAAACAAAAATTGCAAAAAAAAAAAAAAAAAACAAAAAAAAAAAAAAAAAAAAAAAAAAAAAAAAAAAAAAAAAAAAGAGATTTCATGGATCCTTTGAAATGGATTACAACTTATAATGAGGGTTTAAATCGGGTAAAGTCCCTTGAGGACATTCTCGAAAACTATTTTCATAACGAGAATCAAATCGTTAGTCAGTGGGATTAATCGTTGGAAGATAGGAAATGAATACATAACCCTACTTTCTCTCTACACTTGCTTGATGCTCATCGTTTCACTCTATCTATCTAACTATCTCTTTCTCTTTTGCCACAGTTTGCTTTTGGTATAAGTAACGACTTACTCACCGGCTTATCGGTGATTTCTAGCCGATAGTAATCGACGCTTTGGTACGGTCTTAATTAATTCCGGGTGAATCGTCACCCCCCCTCTCTATTCACAACATATATTATATCTAGCGAGGCTTTCCCACCCGGGTTTGCCTCGCAGTGTGTAATGATAGCCATCTCTTTGCTCGTGTTCGTGATAGTAATGGCGCCTGCTTGAAAAACCCCACCGACTCCTCTATAACCCGTTCTTACCCTTCCGTGATTGAAGCTCGTTTTGTAATTCCAAGATGTGCAGCCAAATGCTTTAATTACGATATTGTTTTTTTACTTTTTGCATTATTTATTCATTTTATGCCTTCACAATGGTCATCAATTGATAAATATGGAATTTAAAAATTCAATTATAAACTTCGCGTCCATTAATTATTCTCAATTATTGGAAAATGTCTTTTGCTGTACAATTATTCCAATATTTTTCCTAATTAAATATAATCTAAATTGGATTTCAACGCATTAAACAACGCAAAACTCAACATCAGCAACAAATAAAGCACCCAATATAACCCATCACTTATCCTCGTTCTCTCAACAAAGACTTATTCGGTAGGCAACTATAAATTTCAAGTCTTTGGCGCATTCACACCAATCTTTTCTCTCCACCACAACGTCGTCCAAGACTCTTCGCCAGGAATCCCCGCGCACTCTATTTCCCTAAATGATTGAGTAGCTGTGCGCTATAGTTTCGTCGTCGAGGCTCCATCTTTTTCTATCCTCACTGCGTGCACTTCGCCCATCGTAAAATAAAAAAATAGAGAAAAAAAAATGAAGAATCCGCGAACGAGTGAATGAACGAAGAAAAAAAAGAACCCCCCGCCCCCAATGGAAAGAAAAAAGCACAGAATAAAACCAAGAAAAAGCTTCAGGCACTACATTGGATGGATGATGGCGTAGATGGCGCTCGTGTTGCAATACTGTGGTATAGCTAAGTGCGAACAGACACGAGAGAACGACGAGTTTGAAGCAAGTTTGGTTCAGCGGCTTTTTTGCGGCTAACTTAATTTAAAAATACAAAGAATTCTCCCCCATTTCTACCCACATTCTGTCCCCACATTCACACAATTTTTCACCCACCCTCAGCCCTAACTTCACTGTATATATTTACTCCTCATTCACATCCCTTCAAAATGAGCCAAGACGTATTTTTTTGTTTTTCTTCCACCTCATCATCTTCCAAATGTTACACCCCCATAAAATAACACCACGAAAACAATTGAATCAAATAGGAAAATCTATGAATAATTTAAACAATGACAACAATAAAAACGAATAAAACACAGAAAACCATTAAATCAATAAATTTACTACACGTCAAAAATTAAAGTATACATAAAAATAAATAAAAGAATAAACCTCTTGATATATAATAAACTCATTGTTTTATTTATGTTTTGCTTCATTTCTCAACAGTGAAATCCATTTTCTCCAATGGACTTTTTCCTCTTACTTATTCTTTTGTTTTTGTTTTGACAGACACATCCGTGTCTCATTCTACCGCATGCCAGAATGATCGAGTAGCTACTCTCATTCGTAAGAAATGAAATGGCTCAAAAGCAGTGGTAGAAATAGTGAAGATGCGCGTACTCGTATGTCTTTCAACCAATAAGTAAAAGGGAACTGTGTATATACACGGTCATAGAATTGAAAGGTGACACGAATAAGAAAATATATGGGTTGTGTGTAGAGACAGAGAGAGAAGGAAAAAACAAAAAAGAAAAGTAGACGAAAGTGCGAAGATAAAAAAGTGGCAAACGCCCGATAGTTTGTGAGATTTTTTTTCCTCTCCTCAATTCACTAACTCCATTTCAAAATATAGAGGAATTTTTCTTTATACAGAAGAGAAAATAAACAAAAGAAAACTTGGACTATTTTTATTTTTCACTTTATGAGTCCTATCGTCAATGTATATGCATATATATCTATATATATATATCTGTTTACTTTATTTTTCTTATTTTCTTCATTTTCACTTCTTTGTTTGACTTCTCGATGCCCCAAGAACGCGACTGGAGGTTAAAAAATTTACCCACCCGCACCCACACAGATTTTATTCAACTTCCTCAACTTCCTCTTTTCACTTCTTATTTTTATTCTCACACCAACTTTTATGTATGGATTCACAGTATATTTGTCTGCATACACAATGAAACATTCATGAATTTATTTGTTACTCGTATTCAACCTTGTTATATAAAATAAATGAATGAATAAAAATTTTTTAAATCATAAAACAAACGGAAAAAAAGGGGAAGAAAACACAGAGAAAACAAAGATGAGATGAAAAAAAAAGAAGTTGTCAGAATTGCCATGTACTTTTCATTACATTACTCAACCTCATAATTTGTAAAACATAAATTATTTGCCTGTCAGACACAATGAATTTAAAAAAATGTAATTGAATAAACAACCCCATAAATTCCTAATCACAAAAAAAAAGAAAAAAAACCATAAACAACCCAACTGAAATCTTGAATAGTTCCAATATCTCTCATCACTACACGATAAAATCTTCAACTGCGTAAAAAAAAAACACAAAATAAAATAAAAATAAACAGCGAAAGAGAAATTCAGAAATAAATTCATTTTATTGGACAAACACACAAGACGAAAGAAAGAATGAAAGAAATAACTTGAAAATAAAAAAAAGAAAGACAAAAGAGGATTGTGATATCCACGAGTGCCCTCAACTGATCGATAACCAACAAAGTAGCGAATTGTTCGGTGAGGGTGAAGTGATATAGAGGAGAAGGTAGAACTGGTAGAGAAAGAGGTGGAGAGGGCTTTAGGTAAAGTCGATTGAGTTGGAATCCGACGGGCCGAGTGGTACATATCGATTGTATAGTTCACGCGAGACACGCAAAGTCGATAATGTTATACGTATATCGTTTCGCAAATCAATGGGACACATGCCAAGACTCTCAATACAAATTTTAAACTATAGCAGAAAAAAAATAATAATAAAAGCGAAAGAAAAAAAAACCAACAGCAAAAAATCTGAACTTCACTCAGATAAAAACCCAAAGAAAGAAACAAAAAAATATCGCAAATGAACAAATAAAAATGAAAGTAAATTGATTGCAGCAATCGATTCCCCCGATCCTTGATCTCAGCGATAAAATGACAAAGGCAAAAAGACCAAAAAAAAATAATACAAGCGAGCATGAATAAAGACTCAAACATCAGCAGAAAAATGAGTGAAAAAAAAAAAATAAATACATCTCCCTATACTACTCCATCCTTCTGTCCCGCTCACTTCCATTTCGTTGAGTAAATTTGAACGGCGCCACTGTTGAACTGGGAGGACGGCAACGGAGATCGGATAAACGACTTGTCGTCATTGAAACGACGACGAAAATCGATATAGTCCAAAGAGTTCCTCTTATGGCCCCAAAAGACTTGCAAAAGCACCACTCGTAAGATTGGTCAATGCCCGCCCCTCTCATTCCCTTTTCTTCCTTACAACTCACACACACACACAAACACTCCTACATTCATGCTCTTACCATAGCATATCTTATAATTCATTTTTATCTACTTGTTTTTCGGTTTACTGAGCTATCACACTAGCGATGTTTTCCTTCTTGGATTCCATCGTAATACAGAGCAATTGAATCTATCCAAATTGGATCCATTGACAAAATCATTCTCTCAGAATTCATATTGAATTATTTCATTACTTCATACAAAAAAAAATTGATTCACTGTCAAACATTCAATTATAAACAAATAATTATCAACTATTCTTCCAACAATTATAACAAAACATTGCGAAAAAACTCCAATCTCATATCACCATTCAACCAACCAACATTCATTCATAATATCACATTCGAAAATACACCACTGAATTGAACTGAAACAGCACAAAGTGATTCAATTATACCCCCAGTCGCATGCCAAAAAGAAAAAAATTCACAGTCACCCAACAAAATACTCAGAATGAATTTTTTCTAGACAATCGCAAAATCTACAAAACTGTAAGTAACTACTTTTGTTCACCGCCAAACATATCGTTCACTCAATCTCAGTGAAAACTCACACCGATCACGTACAAAAATCCAATACTTGAAAAGGCTACAAGTCGATGCCTTCATAAATATATTAACTTTCAACCAGCGCGTGCTTTTTACAGCGAGTTCACAACGAAATATTGTCCCATAAAAGAACAAGATGTCAAAAAGAGTTGATTGATGTTGATACTAAAAATAAATCGCAGTGACCAACATATTAAATATTATAAATTATCAAATAATTATTCGAAACTTCTTCACTTCATATCAATTCATATTAAAAAATGACACAATTATTTAATCAACTGTTAATATGCAACCAAAATCATCATTGAATATACTTCCACATACAAATATAACAAAATAATCCCTCCAAAAAAAAATTCCCTAATTAAATATTAACTTTCATCATATCCACAAAAATCGCCTGACAGAACCCAAACACACGATTAAATATCAACAGCAATTCTCTCAAATTCTCCCATTCACAAACATGAAGCTGCAGCGAAAAAAAAATTTCGTTCATAAAAACTACAAAAATAAATAATTGGATACATTCATAAAAGTGCATATAAAAAAACAAAATCAAAATCCTAACATGAGAATTGGAGCGCATAAAAATTTCCATACATTCAAGAATTCACATCATATATAAATGACTGTACAACATTCCATATTCATAGCATTGATTTCAACGATTCCATTTCTTTCATCCTACATATTTATCTTCATCCATCCATACACCTACATTATAACAACCAACCACCTCTCCTCTTATTCATTTTTATTTTTTCTCTCAAAGAGTGTTTACCACACGCACACACAGAGGACATTGGAAAGAAAGAAAAAAAAAACGAGTAGAAGCGCCATGTAACAGCGCCAGTTGGAGGACGCGAGAGGGCACTAAAAGCGGCTTTACGATCGACAAAGCCCGGGCAGGTGAGACTGGGTTGTATATAGAAAAGAGAACCTGGTGGCCGCGAGCGTCGACGGTGGTAAACGGAAATAGAAGGTAGTAATGGAGAATGGTAAGTGCGAAGCGAAGCCCCCGTCATGCTTAACAGTGAAAGAGCAGTGGTTATATAAGTGAGGAGGACACATACACACAACGTTATGCTTAAAGTAAAAAGAGAGTATGGTGGAAGAATAAAATTCCACTATAGAAAACCGCGCGTGCTGCAGATATCCTTGGTAAGGGTAATAGCTCGGTATATAACAACATTTCCAAGATCCAATATATTCCCACGGAAAAACCTTCTTGTTAAAGGTGTTTGTATATTTATACCTTCGCCTTTTCTGTATAGACTTCGAAAGTGCGTTAGAATTTAATTAAGTAGTTATATAGGGCAATAGTAACGCCATGTTGGATGTTATGGTGACTGTAAAACACCAACAACACCAACAGAATGGCTGGAATAGTCTATTATATTGTACACATATGGTCCAGTAGTGGTAGAATAAATGAAGCTATTCAATAAATCCAACCTCAACCTTTTCGCCATTCATAGGATTTTTCGATTCTTCATTATACTATTGGAAGAGATCACTTGACTATTGAATAAATGTAATTCAAGAACAATAATTCAAACAAAAACATTTAATTAAATCAAATCTCATCCCAGCATGGAAGAATTTAATAACGTTCAAATTCAACATCAATGTCATTCATTGTTTGCAGTTTTCAATTCATAAAGTTCTAAATACAAAGAAAACCACCACAGCATCCAAATACAATTGACCACACTCGAATATGCGAATGGAATAAAACAATAAAATCCCAACAGTGAATGGTAAAATAAACTGAATTTTAAAAAATTCCCATTTCAAAATCTGGTTGAATATAAAAAAATAAAAATGGATGATTTATTCTTGGTGTTTTTTTCTTCCAGTTTCATGTACATCACTCCGCTTCAAAAGCTCCATCTTCGCAATGAAAGAGCGTTTCCTCTTGGTCATACCAAGGATACGTCTTTGGGCAACAAGAGCTGTTGAAGCTTTTGCCTTCGTATTCAACAACTATACACGTGACAGTGGGCGACGAAGTAAGAAGATGATTCAATAGCAAAGAATGAAGGAATGAAAGTACGACGACAAAGAAGAAGAAGAAGTAAAAGCATGGAAGAAGGCAACGAAGAAAAAGATTTGAAACAGCAAACAAAAGAAGGGGGCGTGCGGTTGATCCTCGACGTTTATCAAAGCACAGCAGGGAACACTGTGAACGTGAATTTTCTTTGTGTCGTCATAGTAGAATCTTAGATCGGTTTCGAACTCTGTCAGAGCGTTTCAAATAGTTCTCTCCTCATGTCCCACCCTATCCTTCACTTGCATTCACAAACATCAACGCGCGCCCACCACAAACCCCAATCGTATATTCAAAAAGCCGCTGGTACACAAAGTCTTTGTTCTCACACAGAGTTCATACTGATCGTGTGACGAATCACCACCCCAACCTTGTCATGTTCAACCATCATTTCCAAACTTTAACACTCTACCGATAGCCTCCCACCTTTTTCTCCATTTCCATTTCACTTATTTATTTGCTTCTTTCGTCATCCAAAACCGTCAACTGCACACCCTTTGATAGGAAATTTCATTTCAAAGTCACACAGCCAACCCACATTCACTCGGACTTTTCACGACTAATGAAAAAAACATATATATATATAAATAATGAACAAACTGTAGAATGAAAACATGAGAATATGAAACAACTGAATTTTCGACTGCCAAGAAAATTTCCATATTTCTCATTGACGTACCAAACCCTACATATACTTTGGAAATGCTGGAGGCTATTGCAAGTTGACATTGTTATAGATGATTTCACGTCAATGTTATGAATATATATATATATATACCATCACCAGGAGTTTTATTTCACACAAGTTCTCGTCAACTTACGATATATTGCATACGAATATGTGTGTTAACCTTAACCACAAGTGAAGCAGATCGATTGGCCACCCACCAATTTCAAGTTTCCATTTATATTGGTATTGGCATTCGATCGCGCCGAGAAACAAAGTTGTTATATCATATATATATAAGTAGAGTTTTAGAGATAGATGGTATATTGGAAATACATAGAATAAGGTCACTTGTCTAATTGACTTTCGATACTGTCAAGTTGATGTCACACACCACCCGGTCCACTGGTGTCTCTTCACCGGTCTAGTTTCATGCTCCTGGTGAATTGATTTCTCCAATTTAGTTGGTGCGACCAATTCAAGTTTATCACTTAGCAGTTATCAATACCACAAACTTGTTTATAACTCCTGTTTATTTCGATATTACGGATAGAATTCATGAATTGATTTTCATCAATTTATAATGTTGACGAGATTTGATACGTCAATTTTTGACAATTAAATTAAGAATGACAGTCAGGTGTCAATGTTATTCTCCGAATTAATCTTTCATATACTATCAGAATGCAAAAATATATTTTTTCTCATGAAATATTGGAATAAAATGCAGAGTGAGACTCTGCACGAGATAGAAAAAAATTGCTATCAACATAATACTCCATCGAACTATTGATTTTCCTACCAAAACTTCAGAATTGACTAAAAGAAAACTTGATAAATAAAATTAATATCAAAACATTTGCAGATAAACATCACGATATTTCATTTCCATTTTACCAATATTTTTTTTTCATTCCACAACCCCACGACATTCAAAACAAAAATGATCCCCAGTAAAATTTTCTATTCATCAAAGACACTTCAACTCACAAAATAAATACAAAATTAATCACCACAACAAACATAAAAACCATTTCCCCATAATTCTTAAATAAATAAAAACATCAACATCACCTCAATTCTCCCCAAACATTTCGCACTTATCCACCCACCCTCATTCCACCCACCAAACCATCCCCTTATTTTTAACCCTAAAAATTCACCACCCTCAACCTCTTAATATCTCACCCTACACATCCATCATCTAAAATCAACAATAAAACCAAAGGAAAAAAAAAGACGAGAAATAAACAGCCCAACATTCTTCCACGACATAAACTCCCTAAACACCAACTAATAATTAATTCCCATCACCAAAATATCATTTGTAGAGTATACGTGAAATGTATAGGAAGATATTGATATAGTTTATACATATATCTATATATAGATGGTCGTTTTAATTAAATCCATGCTCGACTGCCGATGGTCTGGGCGCGGGCTCCAAGAGCGACAACTCTCTCTCTATATATACATAAACCTCCCGCCCCCGAAGGGAGTTTGTCATCTACCCTAAAACGGATTAACGCGACGTTGAGTAATCCTCAGCACCCGGGGGAGAGAACTGATGAGCGGTAGTATACGAGAAAAGTGTATATAGGAAAATGGTACAGTAGGCAACTGTTCCATAGTACTCAAGTGAAAGCTCACATCAGCTCAATGTAAATTATCTATTTATTACAAAATTCCCCAGTGCAATAAATAAGAAAATTCACATAATAAAAATTCAATTCAATCCACACTTCAATATAATTCCAATAATTAATTCAAACTCAATAACGATATTTTCAATTCACCTAATTAATTAATAAAAACACAAACATCAAGAAACAAAATTCAATTAGCTTTTTACTCAAATTAAAATATATATATTTATCAAACGAAGAATACTAACCAATTCAGTAACAAAGCAAGAATAAATTCGCGCTTAATCAATTGATGATTAGCGTTGATAATAACAATACAAACAAAAAATCTTTCCCTAAATACAACGAAACCATCCAAAGATCTATTTCTCCACATACGCCAATTAGCTGAAATTTTAATTGAATTTCATTGACTCCACAGAGACCAGAAGGCGTTAGCGACTGTGAAAAAATATACCTGTATACATGTAATATACAGGGCAATTGTTGAAGAAGGATGATGGTACGAGAGAAAAAGAGGAAGGAAGAAGAGAAAGACTGTGAAAAAAAAAAGTGGACGAGGGCAGTGAGGAAACAGCAAACCACTGGTCCCACCCGGACCACGTATTTCAGAGTGGATCTCTATAAATCCTCTGCCTCTTCAACCCAACTCTTTTTTTCCTCTCTTTCACTCTATTATATACATCTATGTATATACATATACGATATCCATGCACAATTCTTTCTCTATTTTTCTGCTTTCTCCTCCATATCTCGCTTGCTCTCTCAATGTGTTACACATGGGACTGTGGCTGCGAGGTTCCGGATTGGAATTTCCGGCTAAGCTTAAGAGCTAATAGCACACCCACTGCCCCCTTTCTGCGCCTTTCTCACTTGAAAATTTATATATGTATTTATGTGTATAAGCTAACCCTCTCAATTCGTTTCCAATCTCTGACTATTTCTATAGACAATGGGAATTGTTTTCAATTTTGTTCTAAACTCTAAACTAATGTTGATGACTTTCATCATGATAAATGACAATGTGAAATGTCAACGACGCTCTTGGGATATTTTCTAATTGAAATTAGAAAAAAGTATTGTCATAATAAAACGAGATCAAACAAGTAAAGAACAAAAAAAAAACGCCAATGATATAACGTTCTACATTGCACGTCACATAACCATTCATATTAAAAATAATCATCTAACGATAATCGTTCATTTCCACTTACATTCAATTACTCCTTTTGCGCAATATCGCCTGGAGGCGTGTGCCGTTAATTTTAACGCAGCAATAATTTATTAGTCCATTAAATCGTCGAGCGAGTAACGGAGAGAAGAAGATGTATAGATAGCCAGATAGGTAAATAGAATAATAAAAAGAACAACGAGCAAAGAGAAATAGTACGACAGAGAGTTGTGATTGAATAATAATCTCTAACGTTTTGCAATCAGCAATTAATTTTCATTTTCTCTACCGTTCCGTAATGAATTGATATTCACTATCAATAATGATTATATTGAAAACGATTAAACACAAAGTATCGCAATGCTGAATTAATAATATACTGGTGAATGAATAATAACATCAAAGATATTAATCAAAGAGAATTATAAATTTCAAGTAAATTTCTCAAAGTAAATTTAAAATTGTAACACCAAGAATAACCGAGTTGGAATATACATTAATTGAGAATCAACAAATATTCAACCACAATATAAAACCCAAAAGATATATGAAAATGAAACATCACAAACTCTTCTCCTTATCCTACATTACAATCATCACCCACTATCAATCATCAACAATTCTTCCCCTCAACAATAATTAATATACATCCGTACGCGTGTCGAATATGATAAATTACTTAAATTCCATATCTACATGAAAATATGAAAATAATATAAAGTCGTACACAAGACGAATGGAAATTATAACGAGACTTGAATACTGATGATAAATATACATCTACATCCAACCAACCAGGCATAGACACCCCTCCTCAGTCGCTCACACTCTTCATTCTCACATACAATAAAGGTCGTCGAAGAATATGCATGGGCATGATGATTATATTTGCTGGTTGGCCGATGAATGGAGAATGGTAATGGATATATAGAACCATCTCCCTATGAGACTACTGGCTTTCCTAGGAATTGCGTCAATTTATTGATCGGTCATGTGCATTGGAATATTCAAGTCGCTTTGGCTGCCAGTGCAACTATACCACCACCACCACCACCACTACCACCCTCTATATATCCCTTCCTGTGTTCAATATAACACCATTTTCGTTCGCGGTCGCATCTTGTCTCATTCCTCTTCACTCTTCGCTCGCTCTCTTTCTCCTCTCGCTTCGCTCAATCTTCAAACATCGCCATCATTCAAAAGAGAAGGAGAAATGAACGTCGCATCTAGTATAGCTCCTTCACGAAAGCTTTTGACTACACATACCCATACATATGTATACATATATATGTAGTGGAGACATTTCTCATCCTCAGGGCAAAGTACATTTTGTCTGTGGAAATACTCTGTTATCATTTTAACGAGTCATAGCTGACAGACTCATTCAGAACTTCTTCTTCTTCTCCTCAGAATCATCTTGAAGAGCACTTGGACAAGAGAGATGTGGACTAACCTAAAAAATCAAAAAAATTCATAAGAAGAATCAGATTTATTTCGTTTTTCAATCAATTTATAGTTGAAAAACTCATTGATTTGTGTTTCAACTAATATATTTACCTCGGTTCCATTAATTTTTCATTCTCTTCAACCTAAAAAATATTTCTAGATCAACGGCAACTGCAATTTGAAGAACGATCAACAATTCATACATAAAACTTCAGTATATTTCTAGTATAATAAAACCAATAACATAATCGAACTACGTTCAATTGAATTAAAGTGTGCAATCAAAAACTCTGTAATAAATTAACATAAACTAAAACTGATGTATTTATAATTAATTAATATCCACAGAATATTCATTCAATATTAAATATTTAACTATACATAAAATCAATTCATTATCGATGATTAATTATTAAATTCTTTTCATAGTTTCAATTGAACGTAATTTTACATAAAATATACAACTAGAATTCATATTAATTTTGATACAAATGAACATTCAAAATCCACTTAAAACATGTCACTACATTTTCACTTACACCAATTTCACGCAAATAAATTACAAATTTTCAACTGTAAATATTCACATCACAAAAGTATAGCTTAAAATATATAAAACATCTAAACATTAACTACAAAACTGGAAGTTGTTGAATGATATGCAATATAATAGCCAAAATACTGACATGTCCCTTAATGCATAAATCACAGCAATAGCACAACGAAAACTAAAACATACATATGATATTATATTATACATGTATATATAGCACACTACACAGAGAATGTTGAATGCGTACATCTCAATTACAAAATTATCCAAGAACACGTGGACTACAGCGCCATTCTATCTCACTCTTTGTTCCACTCACTCTCTCACTTACTCTCACAATATAGTGGCACACGCTTGTCTGCATCACTTTGTGGAATTTAATTATTTTCAACTGTTCACGATTATATCCTCATCAACACTAATATAACGTTATATGTCTTGCTTTCGTCTAGTGTATTTCACTGTATCTCTTTATTGCATACAAAATGAAATATCATTTGTGTATACATAATAATAATTATTAAATTGAATGAATAATTATTAAACACAATATATTAAACATTATTTTCCTCTTTCATAAGACAAATTACATAAGAATAAAATAAAAATGATAAAATAGCACCTGAATCAAAAAAGGGGAGAAATGGAACGAAAAACAAAAAAGAAATAGAGAAAATAATACAACTGTGCACTGTTGAATCCGCAATAAAATGTCGCCACATTTGTATAAACGTGCTTGAAAATATCGAGATTTTATTGGTCGACACGTGTGTGCACTGAGAATGGAAGCGAAAGCGCGCGCAAAAAAAAAAAAATAATACAGAGAGAGAGACAGAGAAGAAAAAAATAGAATATTGTAGAAAGGTGGAGGAGAATGTGAATGAAAAAGGAGAAGAATGAGAATAAAATATAAGAAGAGAGGATGAGATTCTTCCAACAGTCAAACCCGTTACATTTTGCTTTTCCTCATTTCATATATATATATATATATATATAAATTGCGTATAAGATGTCTTTTGTATTTCTTTGTTCTTGTCCCTATACTCGTCTCTATCCGTTTCTCTATCGCATTCTCGACACCTTCATACCAACTTTGAGGTAGGCTAAAGTTATTCAAGTCTGATGGGCGGAACAAAGCCCAACGAATGACTATGCAACATATACTTATATATATATCTACATTTGGAAAGGTTGAATAGACACGAGAATAATGAGAATTCAATGATTGGACTTGGATCGATGTGTATTTATATGTTTAGTCTCAAAAGAATTTATTTCATTTCATTATGTCCCACATTTACTGTTTTCATTATTTTTTTTCGCAACTGGCGTCTATGATATCCTGAGTATTTCTATACCGATTCGACTCGAACGAATTTAATTGGAATCGCAATTGAATTTTGTATAGCATGAACTAGAATTACATTTTACAAATAAGCCAGAGAACATAAAAATCATATTGAATAGCACAACACTCATCGACACCAATGCATACCGATAATTAGTTGGTTGGATGAAAAAT
The DNA here is from genome assembly GCA_030523045.1 of Meteorus cinctellus. NCBI lineage: Eukaryota > Metazoa > Arthropoda > Insecta > Hymenoptera > Braconidae > Meteorus > Meteorus cinctellus. The sequence goes on along the minus strand of JAPYZF010000311.1, from coordinate 78,333 downwards.
GATGAATAAAATATCATGAAAAAAATGACAATAAATTTAATAAAAATTCTTCAATGTTTCATTCAAATTCCGAACAAAGTTCCAAATTACACATTTATATAGACTCGTATCTTTGTGAATGTGTAAATATCATGAAATAAATCAACATTAAGATTTCATTTCATAAATTCATCGTCTAAAATACACTTTTATATATTAATAATTCATCAAGAAATTTTCCAACATTCTCACTGATTGTCATACACTTTAGTTTCAATTTTAATCAAAACTATTCTCAGTTAAAAATAATGAAATTATTTCATTTCAAAATTTTAGAGTTAAAGTAAAATAAAATTCACAAGCAAACGGAGAAAAAAAAATGGATGAAAGAATAAATCAAAGAACTGATTAAACACAAAAACTCTGTGTCTATTAATTGAGGGAGTCCATAAAATTATCCAAATTCATCCTGAAAATATCATGGAGAAATATACGAATATGTTTAAAACGTAAAATCAATGATAAAAATAATAATTCACACACAAATATCAATACACATACATTCAATAAATTAAATAAAGTTCCTTTACATACAGATAATAAACACACACCTGAATACTCATTCAACTGTCAGAATATGAAATACCATCTCCATGAAATAACCAAATACTTCTACCTCTGAATTTTCATTCACTCTCTACCCACATCCTTCAATTCCCTGTGATAAAATGAAAAAAATCCCTCCGATATAAATGAATAAAAAATAAATAACGTAAAAAATGTTGATTTGAGTGCTACCAAGAATCGAACCACTACCAATTCGCCTCTCTAACAGTTTCTATTTGTTCCCTTTCATCATTTTTCAATTGTTATGAAAAAAATAAATGCAACAACAATTATAACGAGAAAATATAACATCGTCAACCACTTGAGACAATGAAGATAATAAAATACAAAAAATTAAACGACTGCAACAATATAGATAAATGATGTGGTGAACATGAACGCGGAAAGTTGAACAGAAACTATTTATTCGTTCATTCAGCGTGAAGAAAAAATAAAAAGCGAAGTGAAAACGATGAAGAGTGAGAATCTTGATTTGAGTGGGCACTTCAGTTTGAGCTCTGTCGAACGAAAAACGAGGGAACGAACTGGAAAAAAAAATAAAATAAAAATAAAAAAGAATCTCGTATAAAAACGACTAGGAAAACGCCAGGAAATCCTTCGGTCGAGCCATTAACGGCGATTTCCCCTAAGCCTTTCAATCCTCCCTTCCCACATTACCCACTCGACCCCTAACCCCTCCACCTTCTGAGACAACTTCACCATCATCACTGATCTCCCTCACAACTCCCCTCACTGCTCTGTCCAGCGAACAAATGAAAAGACAAAGAAAAAAAATAGATAACGAAAGAAGCAAAAATTTTCACGTAAAAAAAAGAAAGTGAAGTAGGAGACAATAAAATAAAAAATCCAACCAACTCAGAATTGATATAGAATTTCGATCAATCGTCTTCAAGTAGAACCGTGACAAACTCACAATGGGAGCATAAAGTTTCGTGAGAAATTGGATGAGTGACTTTAAGGTTTTAACTTAACCTAAAAGATTAGAAATTCATTTCCATCATTTTTTCATCACTACCATGTGATCGTAAAACTTTCTTTCCCTCTCTATTTTCACTCATAAAAATGAATACGATACATGCAGTGATTTTATTTGATTGAATCTCATTCCATGCGCATTATTGATGTTACACAGATGTATAAAGATAGTCCCGACATTTTCCAATGCCACTTTAGTTTAATTAATTTGCTTTGAGCTAATGATCCCAACCGCACGACGATAATTTGCCGTGTGACTTTGAAAACCACGATTAAATATACCCTGCGGGTTTGTTTACTTTATACTTTGAATTCACATTCACAGTGGAATGTTCATTTATATGTACATGTAGCGCCATTAGACGTTATTCTTCCAGAAAAAAGGAAAAAAAAGATTAAAATGAAAATACGCCGTTTTTCCTTACCGGCTGTCGATATGTTATTATGAGTTGTTGAAATTTATTATCTCGTGATTCGTCGATAAGGCAGATATCGCTTCAGGTCAGCCATGTTTCTTCTTAATTATTTGAATAGTTACTGATCACACCGAATTTTCGCGCCACAGCCATTTTTATTGCATTTCATAAGCCGAAGAAATAACTGAAAATCGACTCGACTTTGTTGCGAAATTGTGTAATATTGAGAAATAAAACGAATAATCATGATACAATGAAATAAAGGCCATGGATTACTCCCCAGCCTGCAGTTATGTGAAGAGAAGCCAAAAATTATTCGAATTTGTCTGGAATTGCCGAGATGTTTCAGTCTTAACCCTTCACTTTATGGTTATTGTTCAATTATTTATTGTTTTTCATCACTTCAAACACTAAAAACACTCACTACACACACTTCACTTGTTAATAAAGCCGACTAGAATGCACATAAAGTCAGAGCAGGTCTGAACATGTCCGATCGCGTTTTGTCCATGAGAGTAATGGACGATTAATTTTGAATAATGGCTGCACCAATCAAATCAATGCAAAATTTGAATTCACATTCACGCGCGTACTAAAAATGGTAGCGCCATTTTGTTAACCGCCAAAATTTACGCCGCCATAATGCAAAAAAAAACATAATTGCATTTTATGATACAAAATAGCGATATTCTAACTCGATATTTCTATTTTTGCATTGAAATCTAACGGAAAAAGCGATACAACAAATAGAAAATGAAAAAATAATTTTAAAAAAGTTGAAATGGAAATAGGAGAAGCATACTTATACATCAGCAACTGTATGAGGACAAATGATTTCTTCTGGTCTATCATTTCTATTACTTTATCTAATCTAATACTTTAATATGTTCCAAATTCGCTTCACTTATTCATCTCTAATAAAATATTATCAATAATTTATACTCTCATAAACCTCCCACGAAAATCCTCAACACGTCCGAACGCGTCGCCACTTCGGGATTAATAAAACGAACGCGAATGATGATCGCATCATCAATCGAATTAATCGATAATTCGATTTTACACAGACGCGCGATATAATTGAATACCATCAACACTAATGGCGTCAATTTTCGCGCGATAATACGAAAATTTAACTTCATGTTCTGTCTCCCACTGAGTTGCAACTCGTCAGTTTCTTCTTTGCCTCTACTTTGCCAATACCCACGAGAATCATTTTCGATTAAATTCATCATAAAAATAACCTCATTTTTCATAGTCTCCTTTGCAATTGTTTTCTGCTAATAATTATCCACATATTCAACATATTTTTCCGGTGCAACTTAATTCAGCAACAGATTTATAATCTAATTTTAAACTTAGTTCATAATTAATCAATAAACTAAAAGAAAAATGTGAATGAAAAACCAGCATGACAAGAAACAACATTAAACTTTATATGGGCGAAGTCAAAAATTTCATGTGCTTTTTTTTTTCAAACGAATATCGTTTTATTTTTTTTTTCGTGTTTTTTTTTATAATTAAGCGTTGAATGAAGTACCTATTCACTTCTTAGCCTTCTTTTCCTTGACGGGAGCGACTTTAGTTACATCGTCAGGATTTTCAGCAGCATCCTTCACACGCTTGGCTCTGATACCGACTAATCTTGCGTCGGCTCTTGCTTTACGTAGTGCAACATAAGCTGAGAATTTCTTCTCATCCTCAGTGATAACACGAGCCTTAGCTTTGACAAATGCTTTTTGTCGGATGGGCATCAATTCACCCTTCATTTGTGTTGCCACCTTTAATTCTTCAGCGGTTGCATCGCCCTTTCTTGGCTGGAATAAAAATATAAATATAAAAAATGACATATACAAAACAACGCATTTCCTTTGCTCTGATAATAACTAACAAAGTTAAATTACAAACCTTCTTCTCATTTCTTGGGAAGATAATGAGTTTGCTGTTGACATACTCCTTCAATCGTTGAGCATTAATTTGTTGAGCTTCCAACGATTTATTACGTCTTCTAAAATCAACAGAAATACCAATTGTCTTTGCGTAATTCTTGTTTACATTAGCAGCTTTCAATTCTGCCAAAGTGAAACCACGACCAGCACGAATTTTTGTGTGATACCGGAATGTTGGGCAGTGCACAATGGGTCTCAGTGATTTGGTTGGTCTAGAAACAATGAACAAGACTAATGAAACAATAATTCGTGTAAAGCAACACAACCTCAAAATAATTTGCAATCAATTGTTTACCTGGGAGCAACCGAACGGGCTTTCTTCACACGATTTTGCTTACGACGGAATTTACGGGCAGGCTGATTGAACCAAGTTTTGACAAATCGTTGCCAATCCTTGTGGAAATGCCCATTAGGGATCATATTGTTACGCTTACCCATTGTGGAGCTGTAACGAGAAACAAAATTATTAACAACGCATATTTTTGATCACTGAATATCACTAACACTAATCATCCTTTTTTCACTTCACTCTTTTTAATTTCTCAATTGCGATAAAATTCCATTCTTTTTTTATCGCGACAGACGAGTAGAGTACTTAACCTCTTCTGGCTTTCACAATCGATTATATATATGATAATTAAAACTTTTTCGGAAATATATCTAGTGGATTAGTACGTAAAATTGAAGTACAATCGTCTAATACTCGACAATTTATTATTAACACTACGATGTCATGGATTTCGATGGATTTATATTCCAAATTGAATCCTTACCAGCTTGTTTATACGACGTTCGCTAGAAAAGGAGCATGGACGAGCTAGAAGGATGTGACGTCGCTCATTCGGCAACAGTAGCGCACCCTCGCGGCATTTTGTCGCATTATTCTACGCCATATCCAAATCATGTACTAAAAAAAATACACATAACCTGTAAATAATTATTTTTACGCAATTTTCGGATAATTAGGGGATAAAATACAATTTTTAACAGCTGATGATAATAAATTATTTAACGACATTTAATTATTGTAACTGTATTCATCGCATTGTTCGCGCTTACAGTTTCTCAATTGACTCCTCAACGATAGTGGACAGAATGGCGGCATTGAAAAGTTCAAATCACAACAATGAGCTGAAAAATACGAGAAATATTATTGTACCAGTGATAATAGTGAACAGAAGACGGGAAAAATCATAATGTATTGTTTAAAACGGAGTGCGAGTGCATTTAATCACAATTTTATTAATTTAGTTATCCAACGCTATGCATCGAGTGGTGTTGGATTATGGGTAATGTTTATTTTCATAGGTTAAACACATAAGCATTGCCATTCAAATAACTCTTGAACGATATCATTTTTTTCTTTTCTAAGAAACAAATTTATTGATTATTGGATAGATCAGTAAATTAAAAATACAATTAAGATGATAATCCATACAAAAAAGCTGAATTTTATTTGCAGGACCTCAATGTTGACAATGAAGTGAGACTAAAAATTGAAAACTATTGGCAGGACAAAATTTTCAATAGTAAACTGCAGAACGAGAATGAAATTAATGATGGAAAAGAGAAATATTATGTTTTATCAATGTTCCCATATCCTTCGGGTTCACTTCATATGGGCCACGTTCGTGTGTATGCAATAAGTGATGCTGTATCACGATTTCATCGTATGAATGGTCGACAGGTTATTCATCCAATGGGTTGGGATGCATTTGGGTTGCCTGCAGAAAATGCGGCGTTGGAAAGAAAAATTGATGCTGCTGAATGGACTCAAAAAAATATTTCCAATATGAAAGAACAATTGAATTTGATGGGCTGTGATTTCGATTGGGAACGTGAATTAGCCACATGTAATCCAGATTACTATCGTTGGACACAAGAATTATTTTTGAAACTTTTCAGACGTGATTTGGCATATCAAAGTGAGGCGTATGTCAACTGGGATCCTGTGGATCAAACAGTATTGGCTGACGAGCAAGTTGATCACAATGGTAAATCCTGGCGATCTGGTGCGAAAGTTGAAAAAAAATTATTAAAACAATGGTTTATTAGAACTACAGCATTTGCCCAACAACTTTATGATGGTTTGAGCGATCCAATATTGAAAGAATGGCGTGATATTAAGAAAATCCAACGAAACTGGATTGGCGAGTGTACAGGAACGACAATCGACTTTGAAATCATATGTGATTTAGCTGAATATCCAAGAACATTGAGTCTATGGACAGATAAACCTGAATCAATCAAACATGCGAAATTTGTCGCAGTATCAAAAGAAAATTTCCTAGTCAAAGCTCAAGATGATCAATGTCGCAATATCGATTTCAGATATCTTAATGCGAAGGCGATCAATCCATTTAATAAAGAAGAACTTCCAATTTATTTTGCGAATTCAATCAAATTCCAACGATTGAGAGATAATCATTTGGGTATTCCGTCTGAAGTGGAGTTGGACGCTGAATTTTGCAAAACAGTAGGGATTGAATTCGAAGTTTTCGAAAACTTATCTGATGAAATGAAAGAAGCTAGACGTATTGAAGTGATGAACGAAGCTCGAGAAAGAAAAATTGGTGGATATGCAGTTAGTGGCACTCTACGAGATTGGTTAATATCGCGACAAAGATATTGGGGGACACCAATACCCATAATCCACTGTAAACATTGTGGAGCACAACCTGTACCTGAAGATCAATTGCCAGTATTGTTACCAAATAAATCATGCACTAGCAATGGTGGAATTCCGAATCTCCGTCAGGCAATTGATTGGTTAACAACAACGTGTCCTAATTGTGGTGAAGATGCTGTAAGGGAAGCTGACACCATGGATACATTTGTCGACAGTTCATGGTATTTTATGCGTTACATCGATCCAAAAAATACAAAAGAAATGTTTTGTAAAGATAAAGCCGCGAAATGTTTGCCGGTTGATCTGTACATTGGTGGAAAAGAGCACGGTATACATTGTTGATTTTTTTTCTTTTTCAATTATGAACATTTTCGATGCTCATGTTAATACCAATTGGTTTCATTTTATTCCAGCCGCTCTGCACCTTTATTATGCACGTTTTGTAAATTATTTCTTGCATTCAGAAGGTTTATTACCAACAAAAGAACCTTTCAGACAACTGTTAGTACAAGGAATGGTGAATGGACGTTCATTCCGTGTGAAAAGCAGTGGAAAATATCTAAAATCAGATGAAGTGGAGCAGCAGGATAAAAATTATGTGGAAAAAGCCACAGGAGAACCAGTCGTTGCTACTTGGGAGAAAATGTCTAAATCTAAATATAATGGTGTTAATCCTGTGGATCTGTTCCAAGAATATGGCACTGATGCAACTAGACTGATTATATTAGCTGATGTTGCCCCAGTTTCTTGTAGAAATTGGTCCACTGACAGTAAGGAGAATATTGAAGAAGTTCAATGAAAATAGTTTTTCGCCCATTCAACATCAAAAATTTCTTTTTTGTAGCGTTCACTGGGATTTTTAATTGGCAACAGAGATTGTGGCTGACAATTCGAACTTTTCTGGAGCGCAGAAAAAAAAATGTTGAAAATCCTGAACAACTAAATGATGAAATGAATGCAAAAGTTCAAAAAGAAGACAATTATATGTATGATAGTCGAAATTATTACATCAAAGGAGTTACGTTTAATATTATAGGCTCGCAGCAATTGAGTGTAGCAATTTCCAAGATGCAGGGCTTAACAAATAGTTTGAGGAAAGTGTCGCCTAAATGTTTAACACACAGTCCACAATATGAACGTACACTCGCAACACAAATAATTATGATAGCACCATTGGCACCGCAGTTCGCATCTGAATTGTGGGCGGGCTTTTGCTCTGCTCCTTATCATCTTGTTAATGATGATGAACGTTTTCAAAGAGATAAAGATGTATTAGAGCAATCATGGCCAATAGTTGATATGGATTACCAATTAGATTTGGATATTATGGTGAGTATTTTTAAATAATTTAATATTCCTTTTTAAAAATTGATCTATCTTCGGTATTTTTTGATATTAATTACAATGCCTGGCAGATCAATAACAAGGGAATTGCAAGTTTAAAAATACCACGACGCATCATGGATACTATGACAGTTGATGAGGCTGTACAACTAGCCACAGAAACTGAACAATTTCAGAACACTGTTCGTGATCAAAAAATCGTTGACTATAAATTTATCAAAAATTTCAATTGTGATTCTCGAATTCAATTCCAGATTATGTCACGGCGTTCCAATCTGAAAGTCAAAAAAACTGTCTGAATCATTTTGAATTAATTTTTTTGTACATATGTTAGCGAATTATCGGAAATATAAAAAAAGAGAAGAGTCATGTAACGAAATAGTTCAGAGTTTACCCCATTCTTTTTACTCCTTCGGTGAAAGATTCTTCGCCGTTGTGTTTTATAGACTTCAGAATATCGATATAATCGTTGGGTATACCACAGTCTTGTGCACCTTTGATCATTGTACTTCTGGAGAGGATTAAATTAATCAGTATTAGTATAAACTATTATCTCAATCACGATGAACAAAATATTGAGAGCAGTGTTCGCATGATTCATGTACAAAAAATTTACAATTAACATCTCTAGAGTTTCTACTTGCAAATAACCTTTTCAACAAACGCAAAAATATATAGAAAATCTCACAAATAAATCGATGATGGTCTCCGATTCTCCGGTAATTCTGATAGTGGAACAGGCTCATCAATATTTTTAGTCTTTCGATAAACTCGACAACGATGAACTGTACCATGTTCATTCTTGACATCAACATCTAAACCGAAATATATTCCACTATTTACTCCTTCTTGTCGGTCTAAAGATTTCAAATGTTCCTTTGACATTTTCCAAATAGCACCCCAAACAGTTGAATTCGCAGTAGGCACAATTGTTGCTGGTGCGCCATCCCAAACTTTTGAATGTCCCAAGAAATCTAGTCGATAATTCTGTATGGAAAGTCAGTTAATTCACCTATTGCAAAAGTTGATTGAAATCGACATACCCAAAACTCTGCCCCTTCATTCTCTGTATTATTTCCTTTTTATAATTTTCAAATTCACTCACCTCTAACGCACCAATATCATAAAATTCTGCAGATGGATTTGAATGCTTAATTCTTTTCTCAAGTAAATTACTTCCGTATGCAAAATAAAAGAAGAAGTCATTATCATCATTCGATTCACACATCGCGATATTGAAATTCGAGCAAGTGTAACAAACAGTCAGTACACGTAACAATTGATATGCTAGATCAAACATGTTTGTCATGTAAAGCTCAAATAATATCACTTGACTACTAAATGCAGTGCACGCTACGTTTCATTTATCTTTCCTTCCCCTCTACTTTAATACGTCGCAATATAGCTTCGGAATTTTTCAATTCAATTTGTAAAAATAATTCCAACGTTACAAGAAAATTGTAAATAGATGTGAAATAGTAGAGAGAATCTGTAGATTCATTTCAAGAGAACTCACTCAAGTAATTAGCCTCATTATTTTGGACGATGTACACATTCTCATTGTTCTGATTGGTATTACGAATTCCTTCATAATATTAGTCTGTTCGCAGTATGGAATAGATTTAAAATTAATGATGCAGAAAATGTTCTTCGTCATCGATGAATGATTATTTCCTTCATGCATTTCTGAATAGCGTTTGAAGAATAGGTTGCAATAAATACCATCTAATCATTCCGCATACGATCCACAATCTAAATGCATTGTGAGCAGATGTTTGCTGTGCTCCTTATCATTTTTCCAATCATGAAGAGTGTTTTCAGAGAGATAAAGACAAATTGGAGCAGATGTAACTAACGATTGATACGGATTATAAATTAGATCTATTTGTGATCACGAGTTTTAATTAGTTTGGTAATTTTTTTCCAAAATTCATTTATTTCTAGCAATTCTCAATGTTATTTACAATAGTTAGCAGTTCAATGTCGAGCGACCTGGTCATATCCGGCTATAAAAACTGAGCAATTTAAAAATATTGTGCGTAATAAGGAAATAGAAGATTATAAATTTATCACGAATTCCAATTATGATTCTCAGATTTACTTCCATCTTATATCACATTCTTGCAATCTGAAAGAGGAAGAAATTGCGTAAATTAGTTCAAATGGTTCCTGTCCCTATATATACATATGCACGAGGAAATATATAAATGGAATTGAAAACTAAAGAGGAAAGTTATGTAATGAGTTATCTCTGAGTTTACTCCATTTTCTTAATTCCAACAGTGAAGGATTCTTCGCCGTTATGTTTTATGGACTTCAGAGTATCGATGTAATGTTCAGGTAAACCAGAGTCTTGTGCACCTCTGATCATCGTATTTCTAGCAATTAATCAAGAAGAATATTATTATAATTAATTCTTATGCTGATCATCATAAACAGATAAGATTTGGAGGAGTTTTCGCATATCTACACTAAACCTCCAGTGTTATCATTCCTTTCTCTGCATGAACAAAGAATTTGTGATTGACAATACGTCTGGATTCTCTTCATGCAAACCCCTCCAACAATAAAAAAAGAACAAACACATACAAATAAATTAATGATGGTCTCCGATCCTCTGGTAATTCTGATAACGGTACAGGTTCATCAATATTTTGAGTTTGCCGATAAACTCGACAACGATGAACTGTACCATATTCATTTTTAACATCAACATATAAACTGAAATATATTCCTGTATGCACTGATTCCTGTCGGTCTAACGTTTCTATATGTTCATTTGATAATTTCCAAATTGTACCCCAAACGGATGAATTTTCAGTAGGTACAATTGTTGCTGGTGCACCACCCCAGCGTTTTGAACTTCCCCAAAAGTCAAGACGATAATTCTGTATGGAAACATTAATTAATTAATTTACTAACTCTGTAAATTAATAGCTATCAACATTCATCTATGCATATTCTTCAAGTTCACTCACCTCTAATACTCCAATATCATAAAATTCTGCTGATGGATTTGAATAGCGAAGTCTTTTCGCAAGTAAATTACTTCCGTATGCAAAATAAAGGAAGGAATCATCATTTTCATTCAATTCACACATTGTGCGATTAAAGTTTGGATGAACGTATTGAAAAATAAGTAAACGTAACAACTGATGGACTGGAGCAATCATTGTTTGTCTCGTCACCCAAATCATATGGCCACACTGAATAATTTAGAGCTGATTATCTATCGACTGTATCATGACGAATCAACTGTAGATAAAATACAATTCCATCTTTTTTTTCTTTCACACTTAAATTCGTTAAATTATTACATCATACAAATTCCTCAATCAATTCGTAGACGAAACGTAAATTTACAAGAAACAATTGAAATATAAATGAAACAGGCAATACAAATATGCAAGGAAATTCCTAATTTTGACGTTTACATTATTTTTATGTAGAAAGCTATTGATAAACTGGAAATAAGAACTCTCAAACGTTTTTCAGTATTAGAAACTGAAAAATGAATATCAAGATAAGGTTTGTTAATGTTGTCAAAGCCGAGGTGGGTGATAACATAAAAAATAAGCAAACGTAGGAACGGATGGGCTGGAATGATTATATTTACCCTTTGGCATTAAAAATATTTCTTCACTGGTGCTATTTATGGCTAATTATCTATCAACCATAACAAAACGAATCAGCTGTAGATAAAATTCAGTTCTATTTTCTCTACAAATTCCCCTTCCAATGCCTGAACGAAATTGGGATGCACAGAAATGATTAGAGCTTAAATGGAACCCAAAAATAGGGATTATGAATGGAAAGAAATTTCCGCGTGAAATGTTGACAATATTTTTACTCGAAAAGATATTGATATACAGAAAATGCAGTTGTTTATGATGGATTAGTATCAATTCTCATTGCTACCCTACGTTAATTTCTCTCATTAAATTGTCGATGATCTGAGTACTCAAACGAAAGGGGAAAAAAAAGAAAATAGAGAACATCGAAAATATGTTTTGATGAATAATTAAACAATTAAAAATGGTTCTCAGTATTAAATACGAATGATCAATGAATATCAAGTTATGGCGTGAGACGTTTGGGGTCACGTGGAAACATTGAAGTCTTTCTGATGTTATCCAAGCCGAGATAGAGCATGACAACACGCTCCATTCCAATTCCACCTCCTGCATGTGGTGGACAGCCATATCTGAATGCATCAATGTAGGCTTTTATTTTGTCGATTTCAATGCCATGATGCTTGGCACGTTCAGTTAAAAAGTCAGGATCGTGAATTCGTTGTGCTCCGGAAATTATTTCTTCGCCGCGCATGAACATGTCGTATGAATTTGATGCCTTGGGATTATTTGGATCAGGCATCGTATAAAATGGTCGCACTGCCAATGGATACTTATCCAAAATGTAGAAATCTGTGTCGTATTTAGCTTTAACAAGTTTCCCCAATAATTTTTCATCAGGTGTTGATAAATCGTCTTCCTCGCCCAATTTAACACCAGCCTCAGCCAACATTTCAATTGCTTGTGGGAATTCGAGTCGTAATGGCGGATCTAAAAACGTAAATGGCTCCACTTTGTATTGTTCATTAACTGCAGCAATTTCGTTTGCATAATTATCGCGAAGTCCACGGAATAATTCTGTAAACATTCCGCCAATTGTATCGAGCACTTCGTGATAATGATACTTAAATGCCATTTCCAAATCCAAACCAACGAATTCGGTCAAATGACGATGGGTATTAGAGTCCTCAGCTCTGAAAACTAAAAATGATAATATGAATTAAATAATTCTTGAAACAATTAATACCTTATCTACTTTTTTTGAATATTCACCAGCGCCAACAGTGAAGACTTTGTCAAAGTCAGCAGCGATTGCCATTTGCTTGTATAGTTGTGGGGATTGTGCGAGATAAGCTGATGTTTTGAAGTACGAAACAGTGAAAACATTAGCACCACCTTCGCTTGCGGCAGAGATAATTTTCGGTGTATGAATTTCAACGAATCCACGGGCAGTTAAAATATCACGGAATAATTTACAAACAGCAGCTTCAACGCGAAAAATTGCTTGATTAGCTGGTGTTCGTAAGTCCAATATCCTGTTGTCCAGTCTTGTGTCTTGATTCACTTTAATATTCAACCCAGAATCATTTTCAGGCCTAGCAGCGTCTTCAATTTGCAATGGCAACTGTGGCTTTGATGCACTCACTACAAATACTTTTTCAATGTGGCATTCAACATCTTTTTGTGTGCAGGATTCAACTTTACTTGGGGTTTTCTGCACTACGGCTTGCACGTCAATGATGGATTCCTTTGAAATACTGAAAAAGAATTGAAAAATATTCACATTAGCCTCAGATGGATTTGGGTATCTCCAATCAACTATTGATATTCATGCCACGATGAACTTACTTCGAAAGAAATTTCACCATCTGCTTGCTAATTTTATCATTAACAGCAGCAAGTCCTTGAACAGTTGACGATTGTTGTCTAATAACAATGAAACATTGTTTCCCTTTAGCTCTGCTCGTGTGCAGGCGACCGCGAATCCATACAGATTGTGAGGCTAATTTTGGGTTCAAGTCTTTCACATCAACAAATTGTCTGTCTTGGTGTGATTCTGCGCTTCGAATTAATCCGGTGTCACCGTAGAGACCAACAGAAACATCAATCTCATCTGTCGTCTCCTGAGACTGGTGATGGAATTAAATTGTTTATTACAATCAAAGAATTTTTCAAGTCAGTTAACATCTCCACAACTTCTGAACTCGCTTACAATTTGTGATTGTCTTTCAGCTTTCTTCGCTGCTTTTTCAGCCTCTTTTTGTTGCTTCTTCAACGCCTTTTTCGAGGGTTCATTCCTAAAAATATAAAATTCATTATCAAAAAACAGAATATAATTTTTAAATTCTACTCGAACATTTGTTTCTTCTACAACGCAATCTCAAAACATACAAATATCCAGCAAAAAAATCCCGGTATATTTCCAGTTTAACAGTGTCCATGTTTACAATCAAAGCAAACCAATAAACAAATAATATAAAACAAATTCAATAATCACGTTAATGCGTATCGAAAATAAAACCAAATCTCCATTCAAACTACGCAATAATATGTAATTCAACAGTTATTTATAACTCAGATAAACTCCATAAAATTCTTTCACAATCTTTTTCTCAATGAACTCTGAACCCGACCATCCATATGCAATATCAATCAATTATTAGAACTACATGGAAACGTAGTGCAGCTAAAAAATATGTTCCCTCACAATAATAGATCCTCAAGTACTCCCAAAGAGTTTTACACTGCCAGTTACACAATTGTCAAACGTTTGTGCTGCTTATTTACTGGCACATTAAAACCACTTTGAGTATACCCTCGTTAAATTGTTAATTGTGCGGGTCACATTGCTAAAGCACAACAATAAAGCATCTCCATTTCATTCTCTCACAGGCTTTTTTTTCACATCAAATATATAAAGTACATATAATTGAAAACAAATATAAAAAAAGTTTTCAATGATGACCAACTATCAATTGAACTCATCAATTTCCCATGTATCGATACATCTCATAATTTCTACTATGATCATCATTATCTCCATTATTGATATTATTATCATTATTTTGTATATCTTTCAATCATTTTACCCTTCTGCAGCACCCGTTGCAGCTTTATCTTCAGTCATTTTCTCCCTGTTGCTATTTTTTCTGCAATAAAAAATTATGTTGCATCATTTTTTGAGGTTAGAAATATAAGATATGTAATAAATTAAATATGAAGTACAAAAAAATGATTCTGAAGAGACTTATGAGTAATTTGAAGTAGTACTTACTGTTGGGTGTCGATATTTTATATATTTATGATGGGTGGATGTGAATTTTTGGTTAGGATTTGGCGAAGCGCTGATGATTGTGACCGGCGGTCCAGCAAAGTGAGGGGAAGAATGTGCCACGTGTTTCTACGAGTCACAGTTGTCCCACTCATAAAAATTAATATATAGATAACTGAATAAATAGATTATCATGTCGTTAATTGTATTCCCGAGATTTCTTCCCACTTTTGTTTCCCTGATTTTTTCATCAGTTGGAATTTGATTCTAAATCATTTTTATTTATTCTATTTTGGTCATACGAAGTCATTTTGGCTGCATTGTATGAATTATATTTTGATGGAAGCTGCAAATTTGATACTACATGTTTGCATTTTTTAGTATTGATTGCAATTCATAAATTAATATAATCGATGGGTTGATATTCTGAAAATGAAAATGGTCTTTACCGCTTGGATTCAATTTTGTGATGTATATCAATCACACATGATGTGGATGCTGCATACAGAATGTAAATTAGTTCATTAAATGAATTAGTTAGATGAGGAGAGGACAATAGGGAATTACGAATGACACGAGCAAGTTTGCTGTAAATTATAGCAAAAGATATTTTGAATTGTTAAGGTTTTGTTTTAAAGAATCAACTGATTATGAATTTCGCACTGTTGGTAGCCAAATCCAATATTGAAGATGATGCAATGTTTTCCAATTGTTTATCATTGATTTTTGATAACGCTGAGTCGGAATGGATATTGAGCGATTGAATTGCATGTTGTGTTGTATTCACCCAGGCATTTGATTCCATTTTTTTATCACCTGAAAAACAGAATGGCTCGAAATTTGCATAACTTGCCTTGTCTTCGTATATTATATGGGAATGTTTGATAATGGTGATAAAAATAAAAATACATTGATGTATTTTGGTTTACTACGAATCATCAAACTAGAAAATGAGATAAAATAAAAAACGGTAGTGAAATTGTATTATCTAAGAAATAACTCATATTTTTGTTGATCTCTTATTTGATACGCCGCAATCTACAATGATTAACAATGGTTAGAAATGCAACTGGGGGTTTCTTTTTTATCTTTACACCCTTCTCTCATTCGCTTTTACACTTTATAAATCATTCTATTCACATTTTATCATCCCCATCACTTTTATTCATTTCGTGTTTGGTTTTGTTTTTCTGTTTTACTTCTTACTTTTCAACTTCTCTGCCGATTCGTCAAAGGCTGCATCTTGAATATTCAACATCAAATTGTTGCCATTAAGAAACACACGATTCTGAGAGTTGGCGATCTGAAAATGATAAAATAACAAAAGTGAAGTCAATAATTGAAATTATTCGAATTGATTATATACATTGACATTATGGAATGCAAATAAGTAATTATTTTAATACCGTGCGAGAAATGCTTTGTGCTGCACGTAATTTTCGCAATTTCAGGTATCCAGGATTCTGTCCGATAGCTAAACCTAAGTGCAAAGTAGTCAAGGAATAAATGTACAAAATCTTTCCGAAAATGTATAAAAAACAATACCGAAGGACTTGTTGGAAGTTTTACTCTTCACTCTGATCCAATTCTTTGTATAGAAGAACGAAAAAGAACGGACCATGTCAAAACTTGTTTTCTAGATTATAAAATCCCAAAACCAATAAATCTTATACGTTCAAACAAAGGATATCATTTTTGCAGCTTCGGCTTCACCCTCAGCTTGGACAATTTTTTGTTGTTTCTCTTGTACTGCACGTTCAACAACGAAAGCAGCACGTTGTGCTTCCTGTTGAGCAACTTGTTTAGCTTCAACAGCAGCTGTATATTCTTTACCAAAACTCAATTCCGTAATTGAAACATCATCCAATACAATATTCCAATCCTTTGCACGTTCAGTCAATTCTTTTCTCACCATCATCGATACTTGCTGACGCATTGTAATTAATTGCGAGGCATTGAATTTTGCAACAACTGATTTCAAGACTTCATTGCAAATACTTGGAAGAACCTGAACGACAAAAGAGAATGAATACAAAAGAATACAAAACACATGACAAATATTACAATTGATTAAATTCAAAATTGAATTATTCAAATACTTTTTCATCATAATCAAGACCCAATTGTCGGTACATTGTCGGCAATGATGCTGCATCAGGTCTGGACAATACTCTGAGTGAAATATTGACCATTTGAAGATCCTTGGATCCAGTTGGTGATGAAATTTTTCTTGGTCTGCTTCTAATGTCATAAATAATTGGATATTGGAACCATGGAACACGGAAATGAAGACCCTCAGCGAATATCTCTTTTTGAATTCCACCAACTCGTGAAAATATGATGGCTCTGTGACCACCTTCAACTAAAACACAGAAGTATAATTATATTAATGATTGCCGCATAAATTAGCAATGTCAATCATTATATAATAGTGAATGGTTGATGACCATTGAGAACATTGATGATTCGTGAATGAAATTACTAAAAATATATCAACAATATAACAAGTCTAACTCGTGCTACCACATAACGTCATCAGATAATTATCTCTGGGTTTATATCAACCAAAAATACGAGTCCATTTGTATATGATTAAAAAAGAGAAAATCTAACCTGTGAACATGGCTTGGGAGATTCCATAGGCCGCTGCCCCAATAGCAGCGACGAATTTGACGCCGGTATTCATACCACCCGGATTCTTGCCAAGACGACCTGCCAAATCATTCAGCTTACTTTGAGCCATTTTTTTTAAGCTGCGAGTCAGATAATTCTTTAATTCGTTATTAAATTGTCGAGGAGTTAATGGCGTGAAAAGAAATATGTAAAATTGCCTTCGCCGGCGCGCACGTTTCTTTCGGTGGAGAAAAACAGGGAGGTGCAGGAGGGGAACTAAGAATTCATCGGGTATCACCTCGTGATGTCGCTGTTGCAGATCTTAATATATCAAGCGCTACATAACCTTCAATATTTCTGAAATGTGAGTAAATTCTGTTTTATCAATTATTCTTTTGAAGAATGAAACAATTGATAAATATCTTGTTATGATATAAATCAGAGGTTTATTTTGAGGTTATATAATCATTCAATAATTGAATTTCTTTATTACTGATACTATTTCGATTTTGTAAATGAATTGAATTTGCTTTCTTTTCAAATTCCGGATACGACGCCATTTTGGTGGTTGGAAACCTAAGAAATAATATGGAGGACGCGCGTAATTCGAATCGTTCTCCAAGAATTGACTTGCAATGCTGAATTTTGAATATTTCTTCAGAGGTAAATCAACGTCTGATAACCCATAACTGAAATCAACTCCCACACATAAATAACTCATCGAAATAACATACAAAACATTTAATTATAATAATAAAAGGGAAATGTTAATCGCCATTATAATTCGCCATTGTATAAGAGGTTAGGTCAAACGCTATTCAAATTCCATACTCAAATAACATTAAAAAAAAATGAATTGTCATCAAAAATGAAGAGAAGACACCAATACTCATCTGCAATAACAATATTCCAAGTAAAATAATGTTTTCATATCCAAACAAACCATATAAATGAGCAACAAAATGAAGAAACTGTTCAATCAATAGAAGCTCAACGACTAGTATTTCGATTCATCCGCAGTACCGAACAACCACAAAGTATATACCCGGTGATACGATAAAAAAAGATTGAAAACATTAAAATCATTCAGAAATCAGGAAGAGGAACAGCAAGGAACAGTGAAGTCGTCCTCTCTCACTCATTTCTCCACTATATTCAGTGACAACAATTTCTTATTTTTTTCCAAAATAAATAACCACAAAGACATAAATAATTATATTAATTTATTGCAACACATGAAATAAGTAGAGATACAAAATACTTTGATTGCAAATGATTTCACTACAGTCTCATAATCAGGTATGTGATGCAAGCCCCAAACATTCTTATACACAACTATTTTTAATTCATCTGAATATCATTTCGAAGACGCAATTTCTGAATCATTCAATTACGTTGTTAACAATTCATTTATTATCAACAATTTGATGTTATTATTAATTTGATAGTTGATTATGATATGATAGAGAGTGTACATAACCTTAAAAGTGTTATTTCATCGATGACAATTCACTAAATTGCAATATATTACTATAAATTTAATTATTGTTTTATCGTTCGTTCATTGTCATGTATTGTCTATGAATAAGTTCATATCATTGCTCATTGTGTAACTCATCCCATTGTCCTTTGTGTGTTCCTAGTCTGCTACTGTAATTCGCTGTTATGTTTAGATATTGGAAGTATTTTCATTTGCTATTGTTCAGCGATCTGGTTATTGTCATACAAACCATGTTCAAGTTCATCTGATGAATTTTCATTCACTTGATTGGGCAAATATTGTAGAGGTTACAACGTACGATTTTATATATTTTTAGCAGTATGTAAATAGTGGGTGGGATGCAATTGTGATAATATTTATCACTTTGAGCAGTGATGGAGTACGGTTGTGTGCAATTTTGGGAGCATTGTCCCATACATGGAGATATTTTTGAATAATCGAATTGATAGTCGTTTTTTTATGTCATCTTTCCTGTTGATTCATTTTCAGGTGCTCTATCACCTTACTCAATTGACAGCGGCGTTTACTCCACGTAGTGGATCTACTTATTCAACGAGAATAAAACATAATGATGGAGAAAAAACATTCACTCATGAAAATCTTTGCCAAGAGAGTCTCAAAGAGGTGAAGTATTGCTTAAGGATTCCGTGGATATCTTCGTAACAATTATTTTATGTCAATAATTTGATGATTCACAGGCGGCAAAAAACTGTACTGAATTGTCCTTAGAACATGTGGACATTCATAGGCTATCAGGAGGACGACGAATAACTAAGAAACGATTACGTGGTATTTTCAATCAGCTGAACGTAATCAATCGGGTCTCCAGACCCATTGAGGATAATAACAGCTGGAAGGTTTCTTATCTATCTGGTGCCAATTTTAATGAGAATAAACGAGGTTTTCCATGCTCTCCGTTATCATCACCGATTATATTTGCGGCACTTGGTTTCACTCGGGACAACATTCACAGGACAAATGTTAATTCATATTTATCAACACCATCGACAGATATTTCTGTACGTGGTTTCAAGACAATTCGGAATGCTATTGCTGACAGTGACAGAAATCCAACACTTTCTGCAAGATTTCGTGATTGGATTGGTCTCCCGAAATATAATGTAAGAGCTGATTAAAAGATTTTAAATCAGATTGACTAAAACTAAACAAACTAATGTGAATATTGATGATAAGTTCACCTTATTATATATTATTTGGAGTTTTTTCTGATGTTTCAAAAGGGAGACAAACTCAAAGGATTGGAACGTGCGGATTTGGAAAACTTGAAGAAAATCTTTAACAGTAGTGAATTAACACCTGATGAGAAACAACGCGTCAAAGTTGCATTTGCTGAAGGTTATATTGCAGGCAATGATAGAAAAGTAGTAGGACGTGGTTCCAAATGGTTGACAATCGTCCGATTCGTCAGTTACATCATCGCGGGATTCGTCCTTTTCTTAGCAATCGCCAGTGTGTATCAATGTTAGTGATGCATGATTAACGACCAAAAATGCACCAATAACATAAAACCTAGATATTTTTTCACTATCATAAAAACCTGAATGGCAAATGAGAGGGCAAACAAGCCAACAATTTCGTTTATCGTTTCGATCATATAATTTACTCTTTTTTTCTTTCAGCTAACTCTGGTGGCAGTGTGTTTAAAATACAGTTGGGCCGTCTTTCAGCAATTAATCCTGAAGAAATAAATGTAACATTTGACGACGCAAAAGGCGTCGATGAAGCCAAAAAAGAACTAGCAGAAGTTGTCGAATTTTTGAAGAATCCCGAAAAATTCTCTGCACTTGGTGGACGATTACCAAAAGGAGTGTTATTAGTTGGTCCGCCAGGCACAGGGAAAACTCTTCTGGCCCGAGCGGTAGCCGGCGAAGCACGCGTACCCTTTTTCCACGCAGCTGGTGCAGAATTCGATGAAGTTCTCGTTGGCCAAGGTGCCAGAAGAGTTCGAGATTTATTCAAAGCGGCAAAAGAACATGCGCCATGTGTCATATTCATCGATGAGATTGATTCAGTAGGTGGTAAACGTACTACGTCTGTGCTTCATCCATATGCCAATCAAACAATTAATCAATTGTTATCGGAAATGGATGGCTTTCATCAAAATGAAGGTGTAATTGTTTTGGGTGCAACAAATCGTCGCGATGATTTAGATCCAGCAATCAGACGACCTGGAAGATTTGACGTCGAAGTTGTTGTACATGAACCCGATTTTAAAGGGCGTAAAGAAATCCTTGAATTATATTTATCAAAAGTTTTAACGAAATCGATTGATGTTGATTATCTTGCACGAACCACCTTCGGATTCACTGGTGCAGATATTGAATCAATGGTGAATCAAGCAGCGTTGAGAGCGGCTAGTGACAGCGCTGAATGTGTAACGATGGCTCATCTACAGGCAGCACGTGAAAAAGTTCTATTAGGTCCAGAATTGAGAAGCCGAATGCCAGATAATTATGAAAATCGTATCACTGCTTATCATGAAGCGGGACATGCTCTCGTTGGTTATTATACGAAAGAATCACATCCATTAACCAAAATAACAATTATTCCGCGTGGTAGTAGTCTTGGACACACATCATTTATGCCGGAAAAAGACGTTTATCATGAGACGAAATCAAGATTACTTGCACGCATGGATATGGCGTTTGGTGGTCGTGCAGCGGAAGAATTAATTTTTGGCGTGGATAATATCACAACTGGGGCGTCCAGTGATTTACAAATGGCCACGCGCATTGCTGAAGCTATGGTTAAAAGTTATGGAATGTCAGAAAAAGTTGGATTTAGGACAGATATTAAATCAAACGGTGATAGCGGTTCAGCGGACTACAGTCCAACAACAACGGAAGTTATCGATGCGGAAATTAAACGCATTTTACAGGTATATTACACATTTATATGATTTTTAGATATGCTAATTATGTTCGAAGAAATTGTTGGTAAAATATTAATTTTTTTTCAGGAATCTTACGAGAGGGCAAAAACAATTCTCAAAGTCCACGCAAAAGAGCACAAACTTCTTGCTGAAGCATTACTTACATATGAAACATTAGATATTGATGAAGTTAAGAAAATTCTCAGTGGGAAAAAAAATGAAACAGTTGGTGATAAAAGACCGCCCATGATTGACGTTCCCACGAATGTCTTGTAGAATTGCTTATTGTTGACAAAAAAGGGAATATGGAGATCAAACAAATAGGATATTATTGTGATTAAACGAATGCAATGTTCAAGATTGTGAATGTCGCAATTCAAATCCAAGTGATGATAAATAAATGAAGAAGTATATAATTATAATAATTGTAAAGTTGATAATGAGTAAAACAAAAAATATTTCGTTGCAATAACTGATTGGTGATTCAAATGAATATTGCATGTATGACGCCGATAATAAAAACCAACATGGAGATTCGTTCTTTCCGATGGTTTTTTTTTGTTTAAGAAATGATTGCGAATTTCCGAAAGAAACTTTTACTTGTGCAAACTTTACGTTGCACAAATCCGTGGAAGGAAATTAGTAAACAATAAAAAGGATGATATTATCATTGGGAAATTTTGTACTATTTCATGAAAATAATTTCCCAGTCATTAATGGTTTCCTTTATCGTGTTTGGAGACTAATTATCGAATTATTACACCTATGAAATACTGAAACGAAATTCATTTGTGTACAATAAAGAATTTTTAGTCTTCCCTTGAAAGTCTTGTTTTTCATGCCTGCAAGTGATCCAATTCTTTTCTTTTCATCAACAGTAATGAAACATTACACATATCTAGGCCATACAATGTTAAACATTTTATTTTCAATCATCATATAGTAATTATAAATTATACAAAATTATATATATATTTATATTTATATATATCTTTATGTATATTACTATAGTTTTTGTATATTTCCTACCTATATACTTTTTTTTTGTCTATTATTATTTTTTCATTTTGTTTAAATTTTCACTACATATTTATCAAATGTTGAAAACAATTTATATATTCCTACTAATAATTAAGTGTATACAAACTCATCACACGCCTCGAGTGTGTGCAAACTGTCGATAAATTTCGAAAATCTTTTCTTTTTTCATTATTATTGTATTTTTTCTGTCAATTCAATTATTTCACGAGTTGTCTTTGAGGTCTACTAATTTGTGTGATGAAAATTATTAGTTTTTTTTGTTCTACAATCATCTAGGACTATAAAATTGTGTTGCTGTGATGAATCCACATAAAAAAATAATGAAAGAGTGCAGGGAATTCTATAGGAATAATTAGGAAATAAATGGCAGCGGGACAGAGAAAGTGAAAATGGTGAAAATAAAAATGGAAAGTAATAGCAGTACATAATAATTGTGGTAAATAGTATCGAGAGAAGAGGTACATATGTACATGCGCATACACACACACACACGCGATAGATAAGCACTCGCGCGAATATCACAGATTACTAAAATCATTGATAAGTAAATAAAAGGAAAAAAAAATTAATCAATAAGTCCATTTCGGAATTTATCGAATTAACACTTAATTTAATCGACTGCCTTTCAATAATAATTAAATGTTTGATAACAATTTTTCATGCACACATACATATAAGTATATATCCATATATATGATCAATTGTTTGATCAGATAGAGAAGTGGGGACAAAGATGAAATTATTATCAAAACAATTATTTTCTTTTTACTAATTCAAGATGAAGAAAAAAAAATATATTTTTTTCAAGGCATAGAAGAAAAAATAGTATGAGGAAAATACTCACATTCTCCTGTACACAATTATACATATAAACTAAATAATTAATACAAATTAATTTTATACATATGTAAAATCTACAAATATACAATCATCGGGATTCGGAGACAGATTTTATGATGGATGTAGATAGAAGAAATTGGTGCTTGTTTTAATGTTTTGTTTTGTTTCTTTCGAATGGATAAATAATAAGGTAATGTATGGTATTATTGGTCTCTCGTGAAATTGTTTCGATTTTTAATTTCAATTTCGAATAATGAAGGAAGACCGCTTTCCTTCTTATTACGATTTTTCATTATCTATTTCACTCGAGATTATTGTTCTGACTTTTATTATTAATTGTCATGTGTGTGTCTTTGTTTAGATAATTTTGTTTATTCCCGTTTGCTTCCAATATTTGTTTGTATATACTTGCAATGAATTGATCAGATTTATTTTTTTTTGTTCTATATATGTCATGCAAAACACAAATTGCTATCCGATTAAATAAGTCTCAACTTCATTACTACTTGTTTTTTTTTCTTTTTGTTATTAATTATATTTCTTGTAAGTGGACCGCGTCGATCGGATCGCCTTGTTTGTTTTGAGAATTTCTCCATATCAACAAATTAATAATAATCAATTTTTTCTTCATGCACTTTATCAATTAATCAACTAATTTATTTAAATCTTCATTGTATTTTCTTTTTCCTCGAAAATTTCTGCGAGTGTGAAAGTATCAACGAAATTGTTTTTTTTTTCTTTTCAAAAACATTTTTATCCAAAAAATTTGTCTTTATATCCTAATCCTATAATAATTATCGATAAAAATTTTTTTTTTCTTTGTTCCTTGGTTTCATATTTTTTTCTTGTAATTCACTTGTACAAATTTATTCAACATTCTTTCACCTTTTATTCTTCTGTTTTGTCAATTCTTCATAATTGTTATTATGAAGAGGGCAAATTACACATATAATAAGCTCGTTTAATAAATTCCTTTGCCAATTATACTTAATAAAGTATTGGCATTGATTTATTTTGTTCATCATTTTTTCGTCTTTGTATTAAAAAATTTGTTTCAACAATTTATTTATTTATTTATTTTTTCTTGCAATTGATTTAAAAGCACTTCTTCTTTCCTCTTTATCAGCAATAAAAAAAAAAAAAAAAAAAAAAATAATGACATTGGATTCTCAATCAATAATTGCTCGGCAGATTGTTCTCTTATTTTATCCTTATTTCACTGTTTGTTTGTTTATTCATTATCATTTAAATATGATTGGGTTTCTACACGAGATAACAAACACTTTTGCGATTCGATCGTCGGCGATTATTCAATTAATAAATACTTCTCAATCATCATCACTATCTACGGACACACTGCAGTATTTATTTATCGTTATTATTATTATATTATTATTTTTTTTTCTTCATTATGTCGAAATCTTCAGTTATCTTTTTTCTTTTCCGCTTTATGAATAACTATTTCATACAACGAATCCCGATTACATGATTAACATTGAATTAGATATTAGCTAGTACGTTTTTTTTTATTTGTTTTGTGCGTGTAACTGTATAATATAATTTTCATACGTGTTTTTTTCTCTTGTTCTTCCCACCTTTCATAATCGTGCACGATATTGAAGAAAAAAAAGAACGGGAAATTATCAATTCATATTATTATAAACATATATATATATATATGTGTATATGTATTCAACTAATATTTTTTTCATGTGAATCCTCGATGACGTTGTCGGCCACATAAAACGGGAAGAGAAAAAACAAAATATTAATACTTTTTTGGTAAGAAATTGTTCGAATGTTTGCGTACCTTTCTCATTAATTAACTTTTGGATATTCCAAATCAGAGAATTTGTTTCAATGTAAAAAAAAAAGAAAAATAAAACAAAACTAACATGTCGTGCACAATTAAATCTAAAAATGAATCTAAAAAAAAAAATCAACCTTCAATCTTAAGCAATAATAAATTTGACAGAAATTTTAACTCTCCGGTTAGCAATTGAAAAAGGAAAAAACACCAATGAAATTTCACTATGGAAATTGATTGATAATTTCCTGTTAATAATTTACAAGAATGCAAAACAAATTTGCTAATTATCACAATGTATAATTAGAAATTGTGTAAGAATAAATACAGCATAAATTTTTTTTTCTTTCACATTTTACAACAGGAGAGTTAAACAATATTATTTGTTTTCAATTTAAAAAAAATAATAATATTAATAATAATCTATTGCAATATCATATTCAATCCGCCAACATTCACATTCTTTCTAATATTCTCTAAATTAATTTGTACAAAATCAACCTATATTTCATTGCGCTTGCTTACAAATGCCCATGGGGACCTTATTCAATCGCTTAACAACCGAAAGAAGAAAATTTATTATTATTATGATAATGACAATGATAATAATTACATAATGAATTATTAATCCTTTCGCAGAGGAACAATCTCGAGATCTTTTGTTGTTTCATTCACTTTATTCCCCTCATTAATTCCAATCCATTTTCACGATTAAAAAAAAATTCATTCTCATCCTTCTTCATAACCAAAATGTATATATACGCAAACACACACACATACATACACGATTCATTCACACACACAGTCGTCCGGGCAACGTCGAAAACACTCCATCGATAACAATAGTCAAATAAAAAAGAAAAGAGAGAAAAAAAAAAGAAACTTGGCTGTTAATCACAAGTTTTATCAGAGACATCAACATCTCTGTCCATTTTCTTCTTCTAATCAAATGATTTATCCTCTTCTTATTTTTTGTTCTTCATCATCTTGAAGACAATACACTGGCGAGATCACGACAGTCCCAAAGTCGCTGTAAATACTTTATTCGATCACTATACATATTAAATCCCAGGTGAACACGTTAAAATTTTATTTCTGTTGATTGCATTTTTATTCATGAATGTTTGTTGTTTCATTATGAATATCATGGTGATCAATCTGCGTCATGAAAAATCAATCTGTGGAGAGAGGGTGAGCTGGGCCAAGGGACTGCCTTTGGCGCCACCACATTAAAAACGGCTTGACAAAAAAGTTGAAGAAAAAAAAAAGATTTCCATTCTTTTCCTTTTATTTTTGTGGCAGTGTTGTCAATCGTACTTTTCCTCATTAATTTTTTTGTCTGTTAATTAAAAAACTTGTTTTTGGATTTAGAAACGGCGTGCCGTTCATGACACAGCCTTCTATGAAGAAATTATCACATCACCTTGTACCTTATAAGCTTCAATCGTTTATCGCATCGTTGAAAATTATTCTCTTCATTCTATTCATTTATGTATTCATTTTTTGTAATATTCACCACAGCCTGAAGAACGTAACTATTTTTATTTCTTCCTTGTTCCTAATTTGTGTATTTCTTCCTGCATTTATTCGAATTCACAAAATTTTCAACGATTACCATCTGTTACTTCATTGAACAATGGCGCGAGCGATTCAACATCCTGCAATCCATCAAAATTACTTAATGGATCAAGATCATCAGCGTCACCCTCATTATCACCAAGGAAATTAGTTTCCAACAAATCTGAAACATTTCTACAAACATTTTCAGCATCGGCGTTGCCACCATCGCCCCGTAAATTCAATGAATTCAAGGTCGGACTGGACAACATTGGTTCATTGCTTTCACAGTAAACATCTTGATGTTGTAAGGGATGCAATGGCGTAGACGGATAAGATCTCGAACCATTGCTGTCTTCCGTAAATCCTGATGAATATGCAGCGGTAGCAGGTGGCAACGGTGTATTGGGATATGATTTCGATTGGATTATTTTTTGCAATGATTCACCAACACTTGGATCCAATACTGTCGCAGGATCGAGGGAAATAGTTTCTGCTATATTTAAATTTGCATTTGGCAACGGATCCAACATCAATCCACCACCGTGTATTAATCTTTCATCTGCATGAATATTTTGTTCTGGTAAAATATTTAATCCTTTACCATCCTCCTCATCGAGGAAATTCAATATCTTCGTAATATTTTCAGATGAAATTTCTTTGTCTTCCATTAAAAATTGTTGATCATCACTGATAAAATTCGCATCAACTTCGTCTAATAAATATGTTTCTGACTGTCCAATCGATCCAAAATCATTGAATTCACTTGGTACAGGCGTTGGTGCAATTGAACTACTGCTCGAATGATTAAAACTATTACTGTGAAATGTTTGATAAGTTTGCGGATTGGAAATGGGTGACATTAATGTTGGATTTACCATACGATGAAGTGGGACTGATTGCGAACGATAATAATGTTCTGTTGTTGTAAATGGTTTAACGCCATTGAATAATTCAGTTATTTCCTGATCAGCTGGTTGATTTCTACGATAGGTATTTTTTATTTCCTGAAGATTTTCCTGACTTGGATAGTTAATTAATAATTGTTTTTGTGGATTAACATCACTAGCAAGAAAAGTGCACGCCAATGTTTTTTCCGACACAATACGAACCACACCACCAACTTGTACTTCAGTTGTATTTTTAGGTCCCGCTGAAGGCAATGGTGTTGTTGATAATTGTCGTGTAGTTTCATTCGAGCTAGTTGGCACGATGAAAGTATCATTTTTACCAATAAAAGGCGCACTACATGATATCGAACGTGAGAATTGTTTTTGACTGCTACGTGATCTACAAACACCTGCCATATTGCTTCGCGATCGTGGCACTGGGGTATTGCGTGGTGATACAAATGGACTGGCATTAGCTGAGTTAGGTTTTGATGCAGCACGGCCATTAATTGGTGAATGTGGCCCAGGTGATATTGGAGTGAAATTGAATATACGTCGACGTGTATTTGGACTTTGTGGTACAGTGTTTACGGAATTTGTCGAAGATTCTTGAACATGTTCAATCACATTTGTTTCAAAACTTACACGTCTACGTGAATTTGTTTGGTTTTGATGATTGACCAATGGTAAAATGATTTCATGTTTTGTCAGTATCTCACCACGTTTTTCAACTTGTAAAATTTGTTGGGTATTCGTTGATGTTGATTCAGTAACCGGCCGTACCGTTCCTTTGAGATTCTGCTGAAGTATTAAACGCAATTGTGAAACTTTGTCCGATCTTGATGCATTATCTGTATCAATATTCACTTGAGCATTAACTTCAGCGTCTGAACTTGATGAACTTGATTGTTGGAAGTATTGTAGCAATTCTTCTTCAGGCTCCTGCGAATTATTACCACCATTTAAATAATCATCCAATGCATCGGCGTCAATTGTACATAGTTTTTCATTCTTATCAAGAAATGCAGGATTTTCTTGTAACATACGCAATTGATCTTTGGTTAATACGCCAGAATCGTCAGTGTTTGTTACTGTGACAATATTCGTTTCAAAGATGTCGGTATGGCCATTTATCTTTTGTTTAATCTCTGAAGTAATTATTTCACGACTTTTTGATGCTCGTACCGTTGAATTATCAGAAATGGCAATTTTGGCAGCTTTTAAATTCGCCGGTGGAATAACAGAAATTTTTGCTGAACGTTGGATTGTCGGAAGTTTCGGTATTGACACTCGTGAATCTTCTTTTCTAATTGTTTCTGCTGTTTCAACCAATTTAGCTTGTTTCTCTGGACTTGTTTCCGAATTATTACGCGTTTGGTCCAAGCTTGCGCGCTTACGTGAATTTTTCGCATTAGTTTTTTGTTCGCGTGACGCTACTGAATCATTTGGTGTACATGATCTCGAGCACAAGCCATTATTACGCGGTTCATCCGACGTTCGCGCGGATGTATTATCACAGATTGATTGTGGTGACACTGTTGATGATTGACTGACTGATCTTGGTAATTTTCTAGACCGATTTGAAGTTACAGTTGATGATTTATTGGAATTTGCATTTGTAGACGATGAATTAGACGTTGTTGTGGTGGTTGTTGTTGCAGTTAAAGTTGTTGTCTGGGGTGATAAACTAGTCTTGCTCTTTTTACATCCTTTACCCATACTCGATCCTCGTCCATTATCTGAAGTTTTTACATCTTTATTGCTATGGTTTGTCGGCGTTAATGAGACGTCTGCATGTCGATGTTTCTGATCTCGATTGTGTTCACGTTGTTGCAATTTTTTCTGTAGCTGCAATTGTGCTTCGCGCATTTTTCCAGGTTTACCGCCAACTGGTGTCACTGACAGATTCGGCGAATTCTCTGAAGCTACAAAATAAAATGTTTAAAATAAATTAATCTGTTATAATTTTGATTTCGACAAAACAGAATACCTTTGTTAAATAAAGGTTGTGAATCTCCAGATGCGCTGAGAATGCAAACAGCCGACAATGATCGTGTATCAACACAAAGGTTTTCGACAAGATGA
Organism: Meteorus cinctellus; assembly: GCA_030523045.1. Lineage (NCBI taxonomy): Eukaryota > Metazoa > Arthropoda > Insecta > Hymenoptera > Braconidae > Meteorus > Meteorus cinctellus. The sequence goes on along the minus strand of JAPYZF010000311.1, from coordinate 48,344 downwards.
CGCGCTAATGCACTCAATGTTGGAAATTTGTGGCCTAAAGTACTTTCTGCCCATTCACGTATTAATGTTGATGCCGCCCCGAGCATTTCCTCGGTAATATGTTCCTCAAAATCGTCACCCTGTAAAAATACCACAAATATTCGCCGTTAAAATTTAATATAGCCGGTAAACAGACGACTTAATGAATTGATTTATTTACTGCTGGAGTTCCTGTTATTGCGGGAAGCGTTGGCGTATGCAATTTTACTCTTTTCCTCATGCCAGCGTAACAATAACGTGAATTTCCACGTGTCCCAAGACGACGTGGACGTACCCGTGGATAAACTTGCTTCATCACCTTGCCAAAATCCGCAGTTGACAATGGTTTCATGGAATTTCTAATGCAAAAGATGCTAAAAGAAGACCAAAAACAATTTAAAAAAAACATTCATATTGCATTCAAATATATTTCTTATAAAGATTTCACATTCATTCCAAAACACGCACTTGTATTCGTCGTACACCTCTTGCTTAGGAAGGGACACGTCCGGGTCCTCCTCCAAATGCGTTTTAATCCACATGATTGTCTGATGAATTTCATATCGATTGCCAAGCGGATTCAGTGGTTGACGCAATGGATCCACTGTTCCACTAGGATTAGTCAATGACGAAGGAAGCTTTAGGTAGAGTAATAATTTCTCTTCAATCTTCAGTTGTTCAACTTGGAGGAAAATCTCCTGCACCCGCGATTTCGACTCGTCGCTATTCCCACAAAAGAATTACCGAAATAATTAGTAAACTCACCACACACTCACACTAGAGAATAATTAGCAAAATTAATGGAATAAAAATCTCCTCACCTTATACTGTCTTCAATCATAAGTCGAATATTATCATTTTTCGCCGCAGGTCCAAGACCATGTGGGCTTGATGAAAACTTCGCAGCGATGATATCCTGCAGAAGATCACCAGCATGGAAACCATTAGACAAGCGCGAACCGGCACTTGTTCTCTGTTGCTGTTGACTGTGCGGCTGATGATGATGCTCCCTTTGCACTGTATTTCCATCATTAACAATTGCATCACTCGCCACACTAACATTACAACCATCAATAATACCAGTACTAATGTGACTACCATTTTCACTACAAACGTCTGACTTTTCTTTCTTAATTTTCCGTGTTTCAAAACCACCACCACCGGCTTCCTCGCCGGTGGCTCTCTGATTCTTATGGGCGATTCTCGGCCTCTCATAGTTCTCCGAGCTCATCGTACACCCCCGCCGGTGCCGCCGCCACCACTACCACGAGTTGCCTCGACTGATCCAGCTCCGTGCCACGAGATGAACAAGTCCCCGTTTTGAACGGGAACTTGGTGCTCGTGTATCTCTTCCTCTTCTCACCACTTTTTCTTATTTTACTCTTTCTTTTTTTCTGTGATCTCCCCCTTCAGCCAAGGATTACGTACTCATTTGGTTGACAATGACGATGGCCGTGGCGTCGTCAATTGAGTAGCACACAACCATTTTGTCACAATTATTTACGTGACAACTTGTTAGCATCGCGACTTCGAAAACTGCTACCCCCTGCTGTTGCTGATGATGATGATAATGATGCTGGTGGCGGTGGCGATATACTTGACAGGGGTGCTCAACGTGCCAAGATACTCATAAAAATTGATGCAGACGCCGGGACACAAATTAATCACCAAATAATCATTCCCGAATATATACTAAAAATCAATCGACAATATCAACGGTTATTATAATAGTACACACGCAGTAATATCAAACACACATACAATTGATATTCGTGACGATTATCTCACGAGCTGCTCCATTCCAATCGGGCCGACCCGGGGCCGCCTTTCAGCCGCGCGGTGGAGCCTCTTGTTCCCCCTACGCATACACATATATATATTACGTATGTATACATTCATATATGTGTAATTGTAAATATGTATATAAACGTAAAGACGCGCATACACAATGAAAATAAAAGCAACACACAACGCTTTTCACCCACTCTCTCCTTACCACTTTTTTTTCTCTCCCTTCAGTTTTTTTGTCGCTCTCGGTCTTATTATTATAATTGTGAACGACAAGAACACGGATCGCGCGAATTCGATAGATCGCCAACAATACGCCAGTCTCATGACATCCGCATTTTATTTTCCTCTCTCTCTCTCGGCGAATTGTCTCTTGTGATTGTTTATTTATTTATATGTAATGGATAACAGAGTGCAGTGAAATTGTGATGCGAATACGCCGTTTGTGATGTTTTAACGATGAATAGTCTCCCTCTTCAATTGAGAGAGTGCGCCTCCTTCCTCGCCTACTTTGTAATAATTATTTTTCAACCGTTTCTTGGGCTTTGTATGGAAAATTCACGGCAGATGGCGTCGCCGTAGAATTTTTCAAATTCTATGGAGAGAAGGGGAAGATTAAGAACAGCGCCACGGGTTCGCTCGGTCGGTAATTTTTAAAGATTTGTATTTGAATTTTTCTCCCATTTACTTTCAGGGAACTATTTTCGTACATCGTCGCACAGTGAATAGAATGTGAATTTCAATCTAATCATATTCATCCATTTTTCATAATCAGTTCATTGAACTATTGGTAAATTGAGGTTATGATTCTGATCAAGTGGCTGATTTTGAATTGGTCACAGTTACAAATTGGTAAAACAACTGAAGATCGAAACAGATACAGAGAAAAAAACCCTACTCAATCGGTAAATTGGTTTGACTTGATATTTGTGCTACCGCTATGTACACATGATCTCCTATTTATTTTTAATATAATAATACCATTCGGCAGTAATTATAATTAGTTATTAAAAGTAATAATTGGGATTATGTGTAGGATTAATTAACCTATGTGTATAATTAAATCAACTGTATGACTCAAATTCTGGTGAGAATTCAAACTTGAACTTAATATAACCTTAAATAATGCCGAATTTCATCATCTTTTCGATAGATGAATTATAATTTCAGCATAAATGAACATCGATGTTCATAGATATGGATTGAATTACAATTTTCTCCCATTTTCAGAAATCCAATTACTTAACGTGATAAATCAGTAAATTGCGGAAATGTTGCAACGTTTTAATATGGCAAAACGAGCTCTGAGTGCACTGCCGCGCTCGTACTCACGTTTGGCACAAGCATCGTCTAGTATTGCTGCTAGTGATGCGGATAAATATCGTCCAAATGAAATACTACATGGATTTGTCGTCGAAGAAGTCGGAAGAATAAATGAAATGTACTTGGATGCAATCCGCTTGACACATTTGAAAACCGGTGCACAATATCTTCATTTAAATCGCGATGATAGTAACAATGTTTTCTGTATTGGGCTACGAACAACGCCGATGGATTCTACTGGTGTTCCACATATTCTCGAACACATGAGCTTGTGTGGCAGTAAACGTTATCCAGTACGTGATCCATTCATGAAAATGTTACGTCGTTCACTCGCAACATTTATTAATGCTATGACCGGGATGGACTACACAATTTATCCATTTTCGACACAAAATCAAAAAGATTTTCGTAATCTTCAATCAGTATACGCTGACGCAGTTTTTGAACCGCATTTGAGGGAACTGGATTTCCTTCAAGAAGGATGGCGACTTGAACATACTGATCCAACTGATAAAAATACACCAATAATCATCAAGGGCGTTGTATTCAATGAGATGAAAGGTGTATTCAATGAAAATCAATGGATATTCGCTGAGAAATTCTTGAATTCAATTTTACCGAGTCATACTTATGGTGTATGTTCAGGTGGTCTGCCTTTGGTAATTCCTCAACTAACACACAAAGCTTTGACCGATTTTCACGATAAATATTATCATCCATCAAACTCGAGAATATTTTCCTACGGTAATTTCCCACTGGAGGATCATCTTAAATTCATGGACGAACGTTATCTATCATCGTCTGACAAAATCGATACTAGTATGTCGATTGTGCCACCAGAAAAACGTTGGAATGCTCCAAAACGAGAACACATAACTTGTAGACACGATCCTCTCGCTCCTGATGCTCAACGTCAAGGGACAATAGCAATTGGACTTCTTTGCAACGATATTACAGACACTCAATCAACATTGGAGCTTAATATCCTCTCTGAATTACTCTTGAAGGGCCCGACCTCGGCTTTCTATAAATCTCTCGTTGAATCCGACCTTGGCAGTGGATTTGGATCACTCACCGGTTATGATTCTCATGCGAAAGATACGATGTTTGCGGTTAGTCTTCAAGGAGTTAAGCCAGATGATTTCGAAAAGATTGAACGTGTTTTTAATGAAACTCTTGAGCGTGTTGTTGATCAAGGATTTGAAAAAGATCATGTTGAAGCCGTCCTTCATGGCATTGAAATGCGTGTCAAACATCAGACATCAAATTTCGGTATGAATTTACTTTTCAATATAACACCAGTTTGGAATCACGATGGTGATGTGATTCGTTCATTGAAAATTAACGATGCTATGGATTGTTTTGTATCAAAAATTAAGAATGATCCAAATTACCTTTCAAAACTTGTGGATAAATATCTACGAAGTAATAAACATCGTTTAGTTATGACGATGTCGCCAGACGAAAATTATGACATGAAACTTGCAGCAGAAGAAGAGAAAATATTAAAAAACAAATTGGCACAATGTACAGAGGAGCAATTGAACAAAATCTATGAAACTGGACTATCGTTGCGCGCTGATCAAGAGAAAAAAGAAGACACTGATATTTTACCGACATTACAAGTAACAGATTTGAAAGAAGACGTTGAAAGATATATTTATAACGATGTAGAAATTGACGGCGTTCCACTTCAAGTTTCCGTTCAACCAACCAATAATATTTCATATTATCGTGGTATTCTTAATACACGCGAACTCGATGCTAATCTGAAACAATTGATTCCAGTGTTCACTGATGTTATTGCCAAAATGGGTACAAAAAGTCATGATTATCGTAGCTTTGATCGTTTGTGTCAATTAAAAACTGGTGGATTATCATTCTGCAATCATGTTGCGGAGAAGAAAGATTGTATGGACAGTTACGAAGAGGGAATATTGATCAGTTCATATTGTTTAGATCGAAATGCTGATGATATGTGGAAATTATGGTCAGAATTATTTAACGAAGTACAATTGGATGATATTAAACGATTTGAAACATTAGTGAAAAATAATGCAAGTGATTTATCAAATGGAATTGCTGATTCTGGACATGTTTATGCTATGAGTTGTGCTGCCAGTCTCATCTCACCGGTTGCTAAATTCAAAGAAAGTATTGTCGGTTTAGAATTCATTAGCAGAATGAAAAATATTGCCCAACAAAAAGATTTGTCGATGTATTTAGAGAAAATTCGAATGATTGGAGATCAAATCATGAATAAAACACATTTGCGAACAGCAATTAATTTATCCGATGACAACAAAGGCGATGTTATTCAAGGATTGCATGGATTTTATGAATCTTTAGATGGAGAAAGCGATGGTCGACATATTCTCTTCACTAATGGACAATTTTCAGGACCTAATGAGTCTGGCCTTCATTATGTAATGCCGTACGCGACAAATTACACATCGAAATCAATTTTAACTGTTCCTTATAATAATCCAGACCATGCGGCTTTGAGATTGTTAGCAAAATTAATTAGTTCAGTTTATTTACTTCCCGAAGTTCGTGAGAAGGAAGGCGCTTATGGATCGGGCGCTAATATTTCAGCTGATGGCGCATTCACATACTACTCATTCAGAGATCCAAATAGCACAAAGACTCTTGATACATTCGATAGAACGTGGGAATTCTTGCAAACATATGAATTGAAACAACGCGATTTAGATGAAGCAAAATTGGGTGTTTTCCAAAAAATTGACGCTCCAGCTGCACCTGCTGAACGTGGAATGCTCAGATTCATTCATGGATTGTCCGATGATGATGTACAGGCACAACGAATGAGGCTGAAAAATGTAACAATTGAAGATGTACTTCGGGTAGCGGAAAAATATTTGAAACCACAAGCTGAAGGTGTAAAAATTGGCCGTGCTATTATTGGCCCATCGAATTCAGATTTACTCGAGCGAAAGTCTGAAAATTGGGAAGTTATGTTGCCAGATAGTGAAAATGAGATTAATTAATAATAAAAGTATTATAGAACCAATTGAAAAGTCAATTTATCATTAAGTCCAAACTGTACATAAAATTGTGTTTGTCAATTATTGTTCATACAATAAAGTAAGTGAAATTAATCAGTTGATTTCATTCATCCTACTGAACAAAATTGGCTCTGCCAAACCATGCATGAACTTCAAATTTCCACGGATTTTAAAATAGCGCATGCCTGAACATAACTATCGAGCCAGATGATGAACTACCTGTGACCAGGTGGCTTCAACTGAAGTTCAGTGAAAGTAACGACAATAGAAATAGCTGCAGATTGATTTGAATTCGAATTCAATCCCACATGAGTCCGCCTTGTTTATCATCTTTGAACTTATTTCGTTTTTCTTTTTAATTTGTTGGACCGCGAATGAGCTCCACGTTGACCTCATAAAATCACGGTCTATTTATAGACATTCCCTGATAATTCAATAAAGGACATTTTCAATTTTTGTTTCAGTTAGAAGATTGATCAGTTTCAACTATTCATCAGACCTGTGGAGATCATGCATCAATTCAGAACGTATTTGGAAAAAGTTCAAAGTCCACAAGACGATTATTTTTGGCGTTTATTAGAGCTGTTCGATGAATATCAATGGCTTATCAAACATCCTGTGACAGATATGTTGGTAGAACGTTCATTGGATTCAATTCCTCAAGATTGGCTCGAAGTTTTGAGGAAATTGAATATTTACGAATTGCATGAATTCGTAATGGGAAAATTAATTAGACCCGAATGGCCACCGACCCTGCTTTCCTTCTTGAGTCGGTGTGGTAGTCTAAATAGATTATCACAAATCACACCAATCGTTCAACAACCGACCGAACGTTTTTCTCTGCCACCCAAATTATGTGAAGGATTAAGCCTGAAAAAACAACATGAAATTTCACATTTGGTTGATTTTATTCATAAAAATTGTCAAAACGACAATGTTCGAACTATTGTTGATTTTGGATCTGGTCTAGTAAATTTCGAACTCCATCAAAAAGTTTGATAACTATTTGGAATCAAGAACATTATTCTAAATTACGTTGTAATCATTTTCAAACAACGCTCAAGTCTTCTGGCTATTCTAATAATTAATTATATAATTGTACTACAAAATTCTTATCATTTTCTAATTATTAAGATACGTGAGAAAAAGATTATATCGCATTTGGGATCTTTATTCCAAATAATTATCAGGAACTGATTGTGATAGACAATTTAGTAATTAATAAAATATCTATCTTCTTTTTTACTTGAAGGGATACATCTGCCAAGCATTAAATCATTTACACGGCTATCGAGTCTTTGGATTGGAGTCTAATCCGAATATACACAGAAAAGCGTGTGAAAGGCAGTTGAAATTCTTCCCAGAGTCATGCAATGATGTTAAATATATCTGCAGGAAGATCAATTTCAAAAACATGGATGACATAAACTTTATCCAAGACCTAATAAAGTCTCCAAATGATGAAAGGAAAGAAAGAATATGTTTAATAGGACTTCATGCATGTGGAGACTTGGGTTTATCTTCTATATCAGCCTTTCAATATATTCGTCAAAGCAAACTATTAATAATGATATCATGCTGCTATCATAAACTACAAGTATCCAAAGATAATGAGATTATTAGATTCGCAATGTCAAAAAGTCTTCAACAAACAATGATGAATTATGATGAATGCAAAAAGTTGGATCCAAATTATAATAAAGAGCATCGTATTAGGAATATTTTCAACCGACCATTTATGCGACTTGCTTGTCAAGAACCTGCATCGCGATGGGAAGAATGGACAGATGATGATCATATAAAACACGCACGTTGTGCTCTTTCACGTGCAGTTCTAGAATTATTCGCTCGCAATAGTAAATACATTAAGAAAAATCAGAGTTTCTGATAAATTAGTATACATCTTTCTTTTATTGTAGCTAAAATAATCTCATTTTGCATTGCAGATAACATCGCGTTGAAAAAGTGTGTCAATAAAGCGACAAGGAAATCGCAATCCGGCAGTTTCGACACATATTTAGCCGATGCATTGGAACGTTATACATTCGATGGCAATGATGAATCAGAAAACGTTGATATGATTGCGGAAATCAAAAAAATATGGGAAGAAAATGAAGACAAACTTCAGGACATCGAGATTTTTACAGCTCTGCAATTATTATTACAAGATTCTGCTGAGTCTCTCATATTGGAAGATAGACGTTACAATTTAGTCGAATTATCCACATACGAACGTATAGAAATTGAGACTGAAATCTGTCGAGTTTTCGATCCAAAAATATCGCCCAGATGTCAAGCAATATTTGCAAGAGTCCAGAGATGAACAGAACAATATGAACAATATGAATACAAAGAAAAAATAAATTTGTTTTATACCCTATCGAAATCTATATTGAAAATTCCTCTTATTCCTACATTTCATGTACAAGAATATCCTTTGTTGTAATTATCGGCCATACGGATGGATCTGTGATGCTGCTTTGATATTGGTTTTTATTGCACTTGGTGCTTTGCCCATTTGTCCCACTGAAACAAATTATCAAATTAAACCATGAACATAATCAAGATGACTGGGCAATGAAAGTTGATGAATTTTGATCAGCAATTTTACTTTGTTGGTTTCCCATCGGTCCCTGACCACCAGCGCCTGGTTGACTTCCTGGTCGACCCACCATCATTCCACCAGCGACTGCATTTACGCCAGATTGAACCATTTGCACATTGTCAGTCTGTTGAGAATGAATTGTAACATGTAGGAACATCTAATTCAAAGTTTGAATGAAATAATGAAAACAGTGCAGGAGAAATGAATCACTTTTAATCCTTTGCCCATTCCAACGGCAGCAACCAATGCGTGAGTGTCAGCAGGACTGCTTGTTTGCGCCTGTGTTGCTCTTGCACCTGCTTCACTCTCCCATTCTTCTCTTGCTTTGTTAGCAATGTCCCAAACATGACCAATAACTTTCGTATACTGCGCAATTTGTTTCTAGAAAGAAGAGTCAATACATTGATTTCTATAATAAAACTCGGAGGGAATTCATATAAAAATACTTGTGATGTTGCATGACAGAAAATAGGACTATTGATGAACAAATAAACTATTCATTATAGCTTACATTGCAGTCCTAGTTCGTATAGCACATCAAAACAGAAATTCGAGAGTTTTAGGAACATTTTTACGCTGTAATTTTCTTTCCTCTTAATTCTATCGAAGTGGAGTTTGATATTTCTCTTATTTTTCTATATAATTACGACGATATTATAAGCTTACATGAGAGGCATCGTAACTCAGATTAGCAGCTTTCAATTCCAATTGCACCATTTTTTGTTCAGCTTGGGGTTCAGGTTTTGTTCTTAAATAATCGGGAACTAAATCATGAGCGAAAGTTGTTATTCTTCCTTCAGTCATTCTTATCAATTCCTCATCTTTCTCTGGACTTAACAGCAATGGCAGAACTGTGAGACTTCGTAAATTTGGCGCTTTGTCATGGGCAAGTATTTTCGACAGACTTGTGAGCTGGTGATGAAGAAAATTATAAATATTAATACATAAATTTAATGAATCATTGAACAGGGAATGCAGAGGTGGAATAAATATTGAATTTTATTACTTACATGACCGGCAATGAGAGCAAAACTATCAAGAAAACTTGGCCAATTGAGTGTTTCATATTCGTGTTCCAATTTAAATATCATAGACGCAATTGCAGCTTTTAAATCATTCACACGCATTATTATCGCCTCCAATGCGGAATCCAATTGTTTCTCCTCACGTTGCATATTTGATATTTATTAGAATTGTTGTATAAGAGTGAAATTATTAATTCTGTGTGTTTACAATAAAATTGAGAGTTCAATAACCCAAAATGGAGAACTCTGTAAATAAATAAAAAGTTAAATTAGATCAATGAGACATTTCACTTTGCATATATTGGTATTAATAAAGAAAATAGAAGAAGATACAACATTTGACGTATGTTGACATGTTTATTGCAAAAACTACTGCAAACTCTGTCCTACCGCACGAAGTTAGGTTCAGATCATTATAAACACAGCTCTTTCACATATAACCTATAAATGTGAGTGTGAATTTAGCAAATATTCGACAATCGAAAACTAGAAATCGATATTTCTCTGCGAGAGTAAAAGCGAGAGGTCAAGAGCGGGAAAAATGGGGATTCAAATTATCTTTAACTGCATCTGAAAAATTCATTTTTCGCTGATTTTTCGGTGCTGTAATTTTGGAAAGATAACTGATGAGTAATCTTGATGACTTATAATGATAAGAAAGAATGGAACTAACTCCTTCGTGTTATTTTTAAATGAACTAAGAGTCCATCTTTATCCTTTCTCTATGAAATTACGTTTCTTCAATCATACATAACCTCATTTTTCCACTTTCAAATAGCAATGCGCCGTGGAATATGCGCCGTAACTATGGCATCATAGAAAATAAGTTAACCCCTTGAGCAAATAATTAAACTACGTAGGGGAGGATAGAGCTCATTATTTATTTGCGTAGCTTTTATTTATTTATCAAAAACTGTTATTTATTCCCATTATTTCAACTGTTTCTATATATAAAAAGCATGCAAACAGTTGTTTTTTTTTCTTAATTCTCCGCAAATCGGAACATTCTATGTAATGAAACATAGAACACCCTTGAAATATTTAATGTGATGGTGGTTTGCAATTGCCTCTCTCATTTCACGGTTCATTAAGCGGCCGAAATTCCATGTGGATGATTAATTCATCATAATCTTTAACAAAGATCCACCTTAACCTATAAATATGGATTTGCTTTACTCAGTAAATAGAAAAACTTCTACGAAGTCTTTCTTCAACAATGAAAGGTTAGAAAACAATATTTCATTCATATATTTATTTGTATTTGTTTGATTCTTTTTATCTAAAGAATTCAAAAAAAAATAATACTTTTTTATGTCTATTGCAGTCTTCTCGATGGTCATTGTTTGTGTACGTTATCAAGCCGGAATATCGCAGCATTCACAACAACAGTTTGGTATGATGATGTCAATGGTAAAACATGGGGTTCTCATGTTTACGTCTGCGATCTCAATATGCCAACGCATGCACACAAGTAAGAATTACGCAAATGCCTGAACTGAACTTACCTAGCAACAATAATCACAAAAATGTGTATGATTTTATTTCAGAATCACATCCTTTCGATTTCATCCCATAACTGCACTCGAATGGGATTTATCGGGTGATAAATTAGTCACAGCTGATAGAGCTGGCAATGTTCAATTATGGATGTTCAAAGACCATGTGCTGAATGACTGGATACTTATTGGTTCAACGTCATTCCATGGAGAACATATTCTTGGTGCAGCTTGGTTTCACAATGGCAAGAAAACCTCATTGATAACTGAAAAGAAAGATAGTATTTATTACAGTGAGAAGTTCAATCATTTGCCGTTCGCACCATCAGTGAGACAATTTGGTGGTCGTGCAGCTGAAGGTGTTTTGGTGGTCTCCAGTACGGGTATGGTGGGCGCTGTGATGATAACAAAAGACTTACAAAATCCAGTTTGTTTTGCTACAGAAAGTTTGGGCAATACACGACAAAAAATTGCAACTGTTGATATTTGTTATGGAAAGAACGGACATTTTTTAATTGCTGTGAGCAGTGGAATGAGTTGTTTTCCTATTCGTTGTTACCGGGTTTTAGTGCGGAAAAACGACGACAAGTGTAATATAACATCGCAAGCATTGCCAAGTTTTTTCCTTCAAGACGGTGCACTTAAAGACAGTTGTACAAACATAACACATTTGAAATTTGTTGTACGTGAAGATGCTGATTCATTAGTGGTAGCAGCAAGTGGTGAATCAGATTCGTTTGTCGACGTATGGGAACTCCGAGAAAAATCACAACTAGTTCATAAATTATTTCAACCTAAAACTATGGAGTCATTCAAAACAGTCGTGTGGCAACATCAATCACAATATCGATGTCAGTCACCTGTGATAGCTATCGCTACAACGAAAGCGTCAATTGTTACGACATTACCACCGCCCAGCTCAGTTATGATCGCATTAGCAGATTCATCAATACATTATTTAAGTCGGGATTGCTTGAAAGAAGTAGCAAGTTCATGTTTAAATATGCCATGGCGACAAGACGAACCAGGTGCGAAATATTTGAAAACTTCTGTCACTATTTCACACATTGATATGTCTTGGCTTGGTTTCGTATTGCTTGCTTGCGATACTCAAGGGAATATCTATGTCTATAGACTGATGCCTGATGGTGGTACATCAATAACACTCAGTTATGCTTGTACAATGTTGGAATACTGTTTGGTAACGGGTACAGATTGGTTGGACCTTTTATTTTGTCTCAGATCGTCTATGATTGAGACTCTTTGTGAACGATTGGATGCATCTTTCAATCGTCAGCCACCAGCTACTCAACAATACCACTACATTCAACTTTTATGTATCAAAACATCATTGTACAGAATGCTGGTTACAGGACAGAATAAAGCCGCTGATTTATCATCCCTATTGATGATTCACAGTGTAGCTAACGCATTCAAATCATTATTGAGACCGTCAGATTTAATTTCACATGATAAAGGACCAGTAGAAAATCTTGCAGTGCTTATCAATGAGTCCATAACTGATATTGATAAAATTTTTTATCATCTCGACGCAAAAGAATTCACAGTAGAACGTAGCACTTTACCGTCTTTACAACAATTGATACAATGGGTGGCAGATTTAGCGTTGAATCTTCTTGTAAGATTGCCCGAGCAGAGGATGCAGATGAAACCTGGCGGTGTAAGTAACTTCAGAATAAATTCTGGGAAGAGCTGTCGATATGATTTGCTTGATCCGAATTAATTATGATCGCACTATGCATGGACCAAGCTCTTCTATTCAAATTTGAACAGTGTCTGCTTTCTTTTTACATTGCGTCTAATCTCCAATATTAATTTCAGTATGAATTGCTGAAGGATTATAAGGCATTGAACACCATCAGAGAGCTATTGGTCATCATAAGAATGTGGGGATTATTACGAAAATCATGTCTTCCAGTATTTTTTCGGAGCGCTGACAACTTGGATGTTGTTGCATTGCTATTCCGACTTTTATCCAAACTTGTACAGTCCAACAGTGATACATCACAGCAAATTGACGATGGCCTTATTGGTGAGTCCTGAGACGCTTATTTAATTTATCAAGCTTGAATATTTCTAATCCTCTCTGTTCTTTTTTCCTATAACGTTTTATCGTGGTTGTAACAGGAAGTTTCATATCACAACCACTTCCTTAATACTTTCGTACTTTCTATGATTTATTCCTGAACGCAATTTCATTGCAATATTTTAATTCAGTCTTTGGATTAAAATTTCATTGGATAAATGTGTTTGTGAGAATGTTCGAACGTTCGAAAACTAATGGAAATAATTCGTCGACAATCAATTCACCGATAAGAGAAAGTATGAATAAGAAGAAATATTGTGAAGAAAAATTAGCGTTGGAGAGCGATCAAAAACCATATCGAATTTTTACTTTTCCTGTTATCGTTGGTGTAATATCTTTTATTTATTGGTTTGCATTCTGTCCATTGATATGGGCATCGCTTTATCACACAATGACGTCGGAAAAGTGGCCACCGAAATGGCCGTATTATTTTTGGATCACGGCCATTCTAATTTGGTTATTGATCATGGGCATTTCGTTTATATATTGGCGTCGTAGGAGAAATAGAAAAAATGAAATCAAGGAAGCTAAATCATCAAAATACATTTCGGAACCACAACTTATCAATACTATTGAGAAAAGAAAACAACCTGAAAGTATCAATATGTATGAAATCGAAAAAACCGTTGATGTATCACCAATCCTTTCAAGATCTATGAAGCAAGGCCGTCAGGTGCTTCCACCGCTAGTTATACACCAAAATATGGGAGGACAGAGCAGCAACGAGAATTCTGGCGATGTCACAATTGCGCATAAATCAACAGATGAAGTTGACGAACAACTTCCCGAGTCTGCAAACCCGAATCGAATATCTCAAAATGTCGCGAGAAGTTCAATAAAAGAATATTTAAAAATTGTAACAGTCGAATCACCACCGGCTGATACAAAGGAAGATGATGACGGCGTGGATTCACCAGCACGACCACTTTCACCGCGCGAATTATTTTTCATCGATTTGATTCGCCAAGCTGATAAAAGTCAACCCACTCAACTACGTCCCTACCGCGGCTCATATTTTTTCGGTGACAGAGATACAAGTGTGGGAATTCCTCACGACACTCGAAGATACACAATGGGAGGCACTGAATTTCGAAAACTCCTGTCAACAGATCCAAAAAAAATGGAGGAATTGAAAAAAGCATCAAGAGAGAATATCAAAAAATCAGTAACAAAGATTCCTGAAGTTGTTGAAGAAAGAGCAGATACTTCAAATAATAAATCAGAAGAGCCAGAGTATTTTATAGCCAGTGTCAGCGAACCACAACTCAAAAAAGCAGAAATATTCCTACGCATAGAACCAGAAGGAGAAACAGCAGTGGCAGATAGCCAGGAAAAAAGTGTAGAAATGAAAGTGAACATCGAAGAAGAGACAAAAGTGGATAAGAAAGACGACAGTTCGCAATAAATTTCTATAACAAAAGTGCAGATAAAATCCAGAATTAATTTTAATTTAAATTATTTATGAACAAGCACTGGAACAATTTACATCGAGTGAACGTGTGGGAGTTTATCATTATGAATTATGAAGATGTAAGAGAATATTTGATTATTTTTAATTACAGACGAATGTTGCCTGCTGCCCAATCAAATCATGATTCCACAATTGCATCAAGCAAACAGTATCACAGCAATCGCGACGCCAGTGTTATTTTACCAAAGTCTTCCACTACAACTTGAATATGGATTAGAGCCTGAACATTTGCTGTTCGTACCTGAATTAAATCCAATTGAGGGTTGTATGCACACCGGACAAATTGTTGATACTATCCGTCATATTTATCTTGGAAAACAGCCACAACTCGTTAAACAATGCACAAGGTAAATTGGAAAAATAAAATCATTACAATTACTGTATGTGCCTGATGTTATTCACCTGTTGTCAATTTTTTTTTCGCACGATCATCTCATAATTATTCTCAAATTTTCTAGATGTGGTGGAAAAGCACAAGTCCAAAATATGACAAGAACTGCGGCAATAAGAGCATGGGACCAAAGATGGACGCGAGCATGTAGATGTGGTGGAATTTGGAGAATACACAAAACGTCGCAGTAATCAATTTAAATAAATTAATAATATAGTAATTATGTACATTAATTAATTAATTTTTTATGTTAGTGAATAAGGGAATGACGGAATTTACGATCAATAATAATGATAATGATAGATATATTATTGTTGTTGTTTATTTTCATTTTCTGTAATTCAATCACGGTGATCGAAAAAGGCATTTTCAATTCGTGAAAAATCATGTTATAGGTTTGAAGTGAAATCAATATTTTGTAGTTCCTTATCACAAAAGTGCATTGGATAAATCGTTACAAAAGTGTGAAATTCAGTTTATTGTATAAATTCATCATTGGTTATGCCATGATAACAGAATTAACTCAATACAATAAAAATTTTTTATCATCAATCAGTAAGAAACAAGAATTGTTGTGAACAAATTTATTCATTCAACAATTTGCACTTTGAGAGTTGAATTAATGATTGAATTCGATGCAATTTGTTAATTACTAATGGCTTTCTCCTTTTTTCCCAACGACTCGTTTAAAATCGCCCATATTAGTTACTGAAATAGGCGAGCCAATAATAGCCAAATGATCAATTTGCGTTGTTTCAGTCCCTGCTTGATTGTCCTTAACAAATATCTGCAAATTCTGAACATTTTGGAACTTGACAAAACGCAATAGGACGGGATTCCCTTCTTGAACGTCTTGAGCAGACAGCCTTTAAAATAACAAGAAAACAAATGAATTTAATACTCATTAATTAAATTCTCCATTACTCATCATCTCCAAATACCACTCACTCGAGATCCTGAATGCTCGTGTAAGAATCCGCCATATCAAAGTCAATTGTTCTTGGTTGATTGATGAAAATCTTGATATTTTTGGGACCCTTATCTGCTGGGGCTTTGAATTTCAGAGAGTGCACTTTAACAGCTTGTTTGAAAGCGATTGATATAATTAACTGTTCATCGCAATCACTTTCCAAATAACCGCCTTCCGATTTTAAAGAATGTTCGAGACTATGATCATCTGATTCATTCAAACATTCACATTGTCCCTTCATAATAAATGAAGCCAAGTCCATCTGCAATATCACACACATATGACCCCTTATCTAGTTAATTAATATTATGAATACCCCAAAATAAAAACACCATAACACAAATATTCTTAAATGAATAGATTGGGGGTGAATTAAATTCACGCAATGCAATTTCAATGATTATATTTAGCATTAGTAAATTGACATTCCCCTTCTTCAACCTTTACTCCAAAGATACAGGGCGACAGCCATAACTAGCATGCCAAACACATGAATATAAGGATTATTTTGTGGAAGCATTACATGGCCAGCCACTGGTCCCTCGCCGTCTTCCCCATCTCCAGCTTCATAATACTCAATTATCTTAGCTTCAAGACCTCCTGGATTTGCACCTTGACATAGACCAAGCTTGGTACGATTGCGATAAAATATAAATGTTGGCATAGCACTGACGCCTTGGCTGGATGCAGTCTCTGCACATTTATCAACATCCACCTTCAGGAAGATGGCATTTGGATATTTATTCGATAGCTGCTCAAACACTGGTGCTATTCTTTGGCAAGGGCCACACCTGTAACATCAAGCATTTCCTCGTTTTAATGAAAAACTTATAACGTCGAAATTTTTAGGTGCAATGAGAACATTCGTTAGATATTCATGAAAACGAGTACGCATAAATCAATGGGCGATTGATTTGCGTATGAATTTTTATCCTGATTTTATCTCAGGGATGCATAACCTCAAAAGTAACTTACCAGGTCGCAGTAAAATCAACCACAACTAATCTTGTTCCTGCACTGGCCAATTCACCGTGGAAATGCCCATCATCTTGCACTATACGTACTGCACCCATCTTTTCAATTGTTTATTTATGCAGTTTTGTATATATTTAATTGCAAATATATATATATATGGCGATTTTGATCTACAAAGCCTAATGAGAAATACGCGGGTACCAATGACTGGCAGTTTGGCTTCACTATTTGGCTTCTATTTCTCTTTTATCAATGGATGATGACGTGATTCATCATTTGGGCTCGTTTTCAAATGTGATTGTGAAGAGAGTGACTCTAACCTCCAAATATGGATGTTTTCTTGAATGTGATTGGCTAAAGATTGTTCAGGTGATATGCTAACCTCAAAAATCATTCGCGGGTCAATAATTGATCTATTTATTGTATCAAAACATATATAGAAGGTATATAATATCGTTATTTGTTGAATTCGCCTATGAATAGCATTTTTTCATTAATTATTCATTGATTTTTTCATTCATCGATGGGATTGAGTGAAACAGTAGAATTGGACGCTTCAGACGATTGTCGTGTTCTAATTCTGCTTGATGGCAATCGTTTCGGTTGATATTGCTCAACAATGTCAAGAAGACTGTCTCGATATCCAGGTGTGAAATACCTGCAAAAGGAGAAACAAAATCGGCTAATTATCATTGATTTATTATTTCTTTCTTTGCATTTTTTTTCTTGTAGACGAAGGTGACGCTATTTCAATTTCGCGGGAAAACTTGCCTGCCATCTGCAGGGAATTATATTCGCGGGCTTTTATCAGCATTATTTTCAAACAATTTGAATTCCAGGTCAACGTGTAATCTCCTGGAATTTATTATATAATTGTTTATTTAACAATATCCAGATATGTTCAATGGATCATTGTCGGTCGAATTACATGAGGAATGAAAGCAAAATGGACTCGTTCAATCATGTCAAAATATAAGCGGGAAATGTCTTTGTAATTGAAGCCCTTGCAAAAATATTGATCCATTGACATCTTCCACCCCCAATACAGAACAGAATATAAGTATCCGCGATGCAAAATGGCGGTACCATCCCCAAAGGCAGAATTTTTTTCACGAATTTAATGAATAAATAACGATCTACTTAATTCACAAAGAATGAAGATCATTCAAATTCCAAAGTGGTATGAAACAACGTTATGTTATCACTAACATGTTTATGTGAATTATTAGTACAAAATTCAGACTCGCTATCTGAGACTATGATATTTCAATCAATATAGTCACACGCAACTAGTGTTTTCGTGAATGTCTATCATGAAATCACCCTCACAATGACGAGTGACAAATTGAGGGATGATTTGTGTTTCCGTTTCATGAATTGAATTCATTAGAAACTCAACAGGTTCACCGAACATTCACAATCATCTTTTTCATTTTCTTTTTTGTATTCATCACTGAATAATTATTGCATCACAATATCAACGATTGGATTGTTACAACAAATATGAATATACCTGACAATTTCCTCAGGGAAGCATGAATTAATAATACCAATGTATTCTGAAAGAGGTGGAGTAGCAGTTGCTTGAAGCTCTTGTACTTTTTTTAATCCTCCAGTTGTAACAAATAGCCGTCGTGCTCGTGGATCGTGTGGAAGAATCTAGTGAATGCAAACAATAAAGAAGAAAATGAATAGAAGATTGGGATTAAGAGTTTTATCAGTAAATTCATGTTTGAGTTACGAGATGTTGAATTAATTGCATCATGTTAAAGATTTATTTTGGAGATGAACAATGACAATGAAAATAATGAGGACAATGATGGCATTAAGGTGAGGGCGGTGATGGCGGTGGTGAAGGTGTTTGGTATAATTGTTGCAACGTGTCTAAGAATAAGGCTTCTGAAACCTGACCTATACGCACACACTTTCAGTTTAGTTGGTTTTATATAATGCTTACGAGCCTTTGTCTGTGCGTCACATTGAATGGCTGTTAAAAAATGTCATTGAAAATCTCACATCATTACTGAGATTGAAGAAAAAGTGGAATTAAGGTTATTATGATAACAAATATTTTTCCTATAGTATTTTGTTCTTATAATCATTTGTTTTAATTTCATATAATTTCAGTTGGCGATTTTATGAATGACAATTGACCGATTATTATTCAGGATTTGATTAAACTCGATTGGATAATTGGTGATTAATGCAGAGAAACCTTGCAGAGTTGTTAGTTATCGAAAGAAATAAAAGAAGAATTAAATCTCATGGATCTGGAATGAAGTTGGAGGTGATTATTTATTGTTGATAAGAATTAATTTAAAATTGTTGAGGAAAAATTGGAGACTGGATTGCAAACATTACAATCTTTAAACTTAACTGGACCAAGAAATCATTTTTTAGAATTCAGGACAACCATAAAGTGATAAAAAACGAATTAACGTCAACATTGGATTGGTGCTAATAACAATATTTGTTTTTGTCATATCCTTGAGGACTACATGATAAAAACAGTAAATATTTACTGTAATTTGCACATTTGAATGCTACACCATTGCACAATCACTAGACAGAAAGTAAAATTGGAAAATAGTAAAGGAATGTTAGTATATGGGAAGTGAGTTTCCAAGTCACGTACAAAATGATAAATCGACCAACCTAATCTTCATATACGATTGGATAAATACGCAGAGCAAATAGTTCAATTTTTTACTACTCTTTTTTTTCATGTGCGTCATGAAATCTTATCTCACATATTCTTATACTCCAATCGTTATTATCTTTGTTTGACACTACGTCGTTGTATTACGATAACAGATTAAAAATAGCGTACACAATATGATTCGCTATTGCGTCAACGAGAGAAAGAAAGGGAATAATGTTGATTAAATATTTGAACAATTATTCAGAAGCGAATAGTCGCGTTAAGCGTCTCTACATTTTTCTCTCTTTTTATATCTTAATTCTACAAGAATGCAAAATATATTTTCGAGTGAATCTATTTGAAATTCTATCGCAGAATTCAATTCAATAAATTTTCAATGCGTAGGAGTCAAGGGAATGCGATCGTTCAAATTACTGTTGATTATTCATTTAATTCCTATGAAATATAACACATTATTAATAACGCATTCATACACGATGCCAATAGAGTTCGTTGAATGCACAATGATAATATATAAACAATCATATATATAAATCCTGGCGTATCTCCAATAAGATTTTGCGCCAGGACAATTCACAAAATAGAAATTTTCGCGCAACTCAAAACTGTTTTTTTTTTCGTTTCATTCCAATGTAATTTTATCGAGATTGATGGTATCACAAATATTCTTCAAATGACTTCATACAAAATTCTATACATTTCAATTAGTCATTATAAATTTGTTTGGCGAATTCGTACGAATGTAAAATCATTTCCTGGCGCATTTTCAATTTATTCGCGTGCCAAATCAAATCCAAAGAAAATTGATGAAAATTACTAAGAGGAAACTCCCACTTTATTCATTTATCCATAGATTTATTCATTTATTTATTTATCCTGGAGAAATCGAAAGTTATGATATCATTCCATGCCTATTTTTTTCTTTTTGCTCTCTTCTTTTCTACAAGAATAAATCGCCAAGCTATTTTCAATTGTCGCAGACCCATCGCATATTCTATTATTAGCTATTTATCTCGGTCGATATTTTCAAACGGCGTTTATCTAGTATACAAACAAGGCAACGGTCAATTTATTTTCGAATGCACTTCATTATTATTAAAGTGCTTGAAAAAACAAAGAAAAAAAGTATATGAACAACTCAAATAATCCAAACTGAAATAAAAGAAATATTCATAAAGAGTTCAATTGAAACAAAGAACAAGCCCACGCATTCCTCAATGAAATGCGTAAACACACATCGGCGTCACTTTGGATTTATATTGGCTCAATAAACGACAAAACATTCTCACAATCTATATACCACATTTCTCAATTGAGAAACAAACGATTTCGATCAAATATTAATCCATCAATCAATTTATTATCAGTGCATGACAAGATAAATTTATCCAAAAAATTTTCCAAGAATTAGTTCTACAACAAAGGAAATAAAAATTATAAACTAATTTCAATCACGCGACTGTTTCATAATAACTCGTTAGAAATTTGACATAAAGTTGTGAGTACGACTACAATTCAAGGAGTGGTTTTGACATCCTGCATCTCGCTTCACATCAACTTCCAGTAAATTGGATAATACATTATACAAATGGATTATCTAATAAAAGCCTTCACATTGTCCCATTGTCGCACGAGCATACTAAAATAATCCCAACAAACGATTACCCAATAATACAACTTATATAAACCACAAGTCTTTCCAAATTCAATAAACAATTTATCAGCATTGAGAATTTATTTTTGACTTCAAATAAATATTTATGTACATATAGAATTCTAAAGCGCCTTTTCATTATAATTTATTTTCATTTCAGTGACGAATATCAAACAGAGCGCGGGGGAACCCAAAGTATTTCCCAAACATTTCAAAGTGAGCTAAAAGGGAAAGTGAGAATCAATTTCCGTTGATGACTCGATCGCAAAGTACGTAGATGCCACGACTTATGTGTATTTATGTATACATACATAAATAAGTATATATATATACATAAAACTGTGCGACAGCATTACAAAAAGGAAAGACGGAGTTACATAGGCAAGAGACTGGAGATACGCGAATGCCATCGACAGTTGTCGATTGAACTTGGTGGAGATCAAACATTCAAGCTCTGAAGATTTTCATAAACAAAAAGAACCACGCAGTTTTTATTTGATCACGATCAACATTGGACGTGAATGGAAAAACACTTGTCAATTAATCAATATTCACTGGATTAATTAATAGATCAATCATTGAACTACACGCGCAATTTTTGGATGAATTAATATTGCGGAGAAGGATAAATAATAGCAGAAGAAGAGAATGAGAAGAAATTCATTCAACTGTTGTTTGGGTGTCATTGAAGCAATTGAACAACAATTAATGCTACCAGACGAACTCAAATTAATTCTCAATGTGTTAACAATCATAATAATTACATCAGAAACGTGATCATATGTGTTTGGATATTACTTTTACGTATTTACAATTTACCGAGAACAAATAATTGCACGAGGCCAACTACAATATATATATATACATATATATATATATATACAACAAAGATACAATTTCTACGTAAAAACCCTAAATTAAAAGGCTGAAGACGACACATTTGAGTGACAGCTGCGGAAGATACAGACAATTTTTTACACATGTATAATCAACGAGGATTTGAGAAGACTTTGCATCATTTATTATTTGTAAATTCGTTCTTGTTTCTTTCTTTCTCTGGTTGAGTGTGAAACAGCACGGAAATTACTTCGTATCTTGTTACTATAAAAGCCGAAGCTGTAAAAATTCGTGGCGCCAGTTTCTATACGCCGATAGAAGTGATAAAGTGGATACAATTAATTCAAAAAAAATTTTTCTTGAAACTCTCTTTCAGTCTTTGAATATTTTTTTATCATTATTTCATATAACATTGTGGAGGATTTCAAATTGTCATAATATACTGCTGAATAATTGTTCGATAGACGATTAAACGTGATAATTATTAAATCAGCCAAAGAGTCTTCAAGATGATTAATAATCAACCGAGAGTTATTTTAAATAGCGGCGATACGCATGGACATCATCATCATAATCATCACAATCCTGTGTCAGCTAAACCATCAGTTGTATCAGTGTCGAGTATTGACTCTGATGTAAGCGACCGGCGTGATGTACGTGAAGCATTATATTCTGGAATATTCAGGCGACATAGGAAAACGATACTTGTGCTTGGCAGCTTTCTCAAAATGTTGAGGGTGAATAGAAATGTTAACAATTATGCTAGCATTAAGGCGAATGATGAAATGGATGAATAAAATTAATTTTTATCGGATTAACGCGAGAGAATGAACTGTGACGAATTTATATTATATCTCGTAGGCGCTGATGTAGATATATGTTATATATAAATATTAATAGAGTTGATAAAGAAACTTTCTCTTTTAGTCTAACATGCGAGTACTTAAATGTACAGAATTTCGTTTCTGATTTGATTTTTTTGATTCTTTATTATATTTTATTTTGGGCTATTTTGATTAATTCTTCCATTGTTATTTCTTTTGTTATTCATTCATTATTATTTCTATTTTCTTCCGTCAGTTGTTGGTTTAATTATTTTTATTTACAGAGAAACGTGAACAAATTGCATGCTCTGAGCCGAATATTCGCCTTGATTGCATTAAGACTTGATAATATCGCAGGACCAAAGTTTTTTTAATGCCAATAAACAAAAGAGAAAGAAAAAAGTTAAAAGATTTATTGAAAAATATGTATTGAAGATTTGTTATTGTAATTACTATTATTATTTTGTTTTTTTGTAAATTTCATGTGATGAATTCAACATTTGAAAGTATAAGTGAAGAAGAAATGGAGATATGAATAGAAATGAGAATATTTTAGATTATTTGTGTTTGTTCTTTTGCATTTCATTCAATTTTTTTTTTCTCTTGTTGGTTTTTGTATTAATGAAGCTGTATGCAAATTTATTGCAACGCTCTTTCTATCTTCATTCTTCTACGCATCATGGAAAATTTTTCTCTGTTGCCGAGCTTATAAAAAAATTGTCTATATTAATAAATGAAAGAGTTTATAGAAGAAAAGAGTAAAGGATACGCCTGAGATTGGAAAGTGGAATAATGAAAATGAAGATTGAATATACAAATAGTTGAAATGCAAAATAAAAAATATGAAAATAAAAAAAAATAATAACTGGTATTGTACATTATAAGATGTAGAAAAAACATATGTAATATACATAAATGATAGATGAATGAATGAAATTGTCATTTGTCGCGAAATATCAAACGCTATGCCTTATCTGTCAATATTAAATTTCGAATTATATATTTGTGTTCCATCGAAAGGTGACGTTCAAAAAAAATTATTGTATTGAAATTGTGAGTTTTTTGAATGGGTGATAAACTAACTTATAATTTTTGTTCTTTTTTATCTCTATAAACACTTGAATTTAAGTTAATTTTCATTATTTTATTTCTAAATCAATTACACAACTCAATAATATTCACGCGGTTCTGTTCCTCTCTATCCTCAAAGATACATTTAAATAAACTGCCAGTAGTAAGACCAAAATTAATTAAATCATTTATAGATGTAGCAATTAAAATTATGTAGAGGAAAGAAAAAAATTCGTTTTTGTCTTCATAAATTAAAACCAAAGTCAGTTAATGTACAATTCATTTTATCAATATTAACAGAGTAGTGCAACTAAAAGACAACAATATCAATTATGATTGAATTAACCAGTTGAATAAAATTGAAAGAATAAAAATTAACACAAAGACTTTAAAAAATTTACTGCGCCATAATAATTAATGTAAACAATTATTAACATATTCTCACATCTTTCTACAATTTCACATATTCAAATAGTCTTCATTAATTCTCCTTTCTATTAATTTTTCTTCATTGCAAGACTGAGAACCGCGATATTTAATAATTAAACTGAGAAAAAGCTTTTACACCATTGATATACACGATAGATCGCATACACGTAATACATGTGGTTCTTCCTAGTGATAAATACGTCAGTAATGGAATAAAAGAAATTTTTTTTACTCTGCTGCTAACGGAAAAAAAAATAAACAATCATTTTACATTTATATAAGATTATTAACAAAAAAATAAATAAACAAAAGAATACAACAACGTATTGCTCGCCTTACAACAAAGCTTGACCAACTTTTTCCACACTAGAATTCGCGACTTTTTGATAATAAAAATAAAAGCAAAAATGAATGAACAAACTTAACTGACGATGGAAAATGAAAGAACAATATTCGCATTGGAAACGAAGTAAAACAACAGGCCACAATCGGACTGACTATTATTGTTAATCAATATTCTATTATGTATAATGTAGACAAATGAAAACTATTGTATTGTAAAACAATCATTGCGTCGAGATATATATATATATAAATATATAAATAGTTGAAAATAATTAAAGAAACATTTCTAAATAGGGAAGGATCACTTAATGTATGATACTGAATGAATTTGACGCCAAAAGCAAATAAATAATATTGAAAAACTATTCCAGTTACTTATTATTCTCTACGTCCATTTCCGTCTTCGTTATCACAATTTTTATCTTTACTGTTTGACATTAACTACAATAATTTATATATCATCGCTTTACATCGAACGCAGTTGATCATACAGATCGAAAACAAAATGCGTTAACGCGCAATATATTATTGCAAGATAATAATGAAAATGAAAATGTTGAACATTTTTTCTCTCACCTTGCTAAACTGCCCGAGAACGTATTTTAATATCTCAACTGGTGCATTCTCTATCAGTGGTTCAATGGCTTCAATGTCTGTACATTTTTGCAAAATGTGTTTTAATGTTGATCTTCTTTTATTCTTCAAGTCTGCTGAACTGGTTGGTGATGTATACAACTGTGAGAACAGATAAAGAAAGAAAAGTTGCAGTTGCATCAATTAGATTTGTTTCAAATTTATTTTTGTTATCAATATGAATAAAATTTCTCTATTTAATATTTACTTGAATGAATCGAGGAAATATGTTCGTCGCTGCAATGGCCTTGGCATGCTCAGAACTATGTTTCCCCATTTGGCCTAATGCCCAAACAGTGATTGCTAGGACATCACCATCATCATCATCATCGTTATCATTATCATGTTTCATTTCCTGTTCCAATACTGAAGCTAATTGAGCTGCGCCTTTTGAACCAATTGCAACCATGGCCATTTGTGCTGAATGACCAGCGATATAGCCTAGTGCCATTATTGCTGGTAATCTTGTCGCCGTTTTTGTCGTACAAATCAGCTCAATCAACGCTCCAATTCCACCAGTATTTACCACCAATTGCGCCAACTGCGTATCAAACGATTTAAGGAAAAGATAAAAAATGTAAAATGATTAATCTAGGAAAGGTCACTTATAATAGATTAAACTTAATGGCCAATCTGCACAAATTACTAGATATGATGACATTTTAAATAGAAAATAAATAAAGATTGAGTAAGTTCTTTACATTCCCATCATCAATATTATGATTCACAATAATACTCGTCATCTGTTGCTAAAGTGGATTGTAATCTACACTGACTTCCCTTTTCTTTTTTGTTCTATTTTTATGTTGATAAAGAATATTTTTCTAGAAAACGAAAGCGATGCTATCTGATCAACTGTATTATGAAGCTTCATGATCGGTGAAAAACAACTCAGTCATGAATTGATTCTACAATTTCTAATAAAATAACAAATCCTGCAACGAATATTTATTCTTCATGATAACAATCCTTTTTCTTTCAATCCCACATTCATACCAATTGCACTGAATTTGATTAAACGAAGAAAGATTTTCTAGTGAAAGTATAAAATTACCTCCAATGAATGTTTGCATATTTCTCGAGTTAATATAGCAGCAGCTTTTTGCACACTCTCATCAGGATGTCCCATATGTACTAAGACACCTGGAAAAATGTCAGCTTCAACCACAGACTCAGCCAAATTCACCGAATGCTTTGCAATACTGCCAAGAGCGAGGAATGCTTGGCGTTTTAATTTAACATCCGGATGATCAAGCGCTTTAGCAAGAAATGGAATAGCACCAGCATCCGCAACAGTTTGGCCTAGTTCTTGTGAGTGTTTACTAATATCACAAAGTACTGAGGCACTAATTTGTTTCAGACATAGTTCAGGCTCTTGAAGAGTCAGCACCAGCAATGGAACAACACCTGGAACATCATTGCATGCAATTTTTTTCCAATTCTATTTCATAACGATGGATGTTGCTAAGTATTAATAATGAAGACAAGAATATCAACTATTTCACCAGGACATTTCATTTATATATTTGAAAAGTGAATCAATAAACCTGCATTGACAGTTGTTTGTGCAAGAACATGATTGTGTCGTGCAATATATCCAATAGCCCAAGCTGCAGCTTCCTTAACACCAGGATCAAAAGCTTCTAAACAATTCACCATAGCATTTAATCCACCACTTTGTATAACAATCTCACTCATTTCTGGTGAATGTTTAACCAGTGCTCTCAATAAAAACAACGCAGCTTTCTTAAACAATTTCTGCAATCATAAATAAATAATATTCCTTCATTCATAAAAGACAATTTTTCATCAATGAATTCGGCAATTGAATGCGCTTACATAATTGATGCCATTCGTACGTTTTGTTTTTCAAAATTATGTAGAATTTGCGTTATTACGTCATGTTTTATAATATCATGTGCTATTCTTTCATCATAATTGGCTAATTTTCCAATTGCAACAACGGCAAGTTGTTGAATTGATGGAACCACATCGGAAATTAGTGGTCGTATTAGATCCAACACTCCGGCGGTTTTTAATGATTGAACATTTTGATTTCGTGATGATAAATCAGATATTGTTTGTACGAAACGTAGACGAGCAGTTTGATATTCATTCAATGCTGAAATGGAATGTATTTTTTTTAGATGTTTATTTAACTATTTATTAATAATAAATCATTTTTATTTACCGCGTAGAATGGATCTAGTCATGTTTTTCCTAATCGTTAACGTAATTTATTGGTTAATTAAGTCATTCATAAATTGTAAAAAGATTGGCCAGTCAAAGGAACTGGTATGAACACAGCAATTAAAATAGCGGCTTTTAATAATAACTTTTGCTGATATCTCATTGGTTAATTCACTTTCATTTGAAATCGAAAGTGATTTTAGTACATAATTTCACCGTCGCGCGCCACCTTGAAAATCAATTTCACTTTCAAACGAAAGTGAATTAGCCAATGGCAAAACAATTTCACTTTTATTGAAAGTAAAAGTGCAACATTTGAATTATAACGCGGGAAAATTTTGTGATTAATGTCATAGCGACCGTAAATTTGTTTAATTGTTTTGGTATATTATTCTATGTATAACCAAAAAGAGTTGATGAATCATAAGAATAAATATGATGGATGATTTAAATAATATTATGGCAGACGATTTGTTAGCAAGAGAGAAAGAATTTCGTCGTGTTAATAAAGAACTGGATAAGAAAACTAAAGATTTACTTGAAGAAATTGATACAGTTGTTAATTCACAAACACGAAATGTATTTTCACCAATTGATATTGGAACATTTCGTCCACGTTTATCTACTGCAATGGATTCATTTTATGCTGAGCCTCCAATCGAAATTGACTTTGATTTGCGTTCGTATTTAAAAAATCATAATATTAGTCCTAATGATAATTTGATGTGTTCAACAAATGATGACAAAGTGCAATCTGATAGGTTTGTAATCATTTTTGCTTAAAAAATATTTGTGTTCATGTTCATTATCCAACAATAATAATTCATGTTCTATCTTTTTCAGCAGACAAAATAATGACTTAATTCTTCTGGATGAAGACAATATTTTTCCAACTGAACAAAACAATGGAAAAAACGATACAATTATTAAATTTTTGAAAGCAAAAATTAAAATGTTGCTTACTGAACTGCAAACAATCAAAGATGAATACAAAAGAAAATTTAATTATTCAAAAGATTTGGAGACGGAAAATAAGAAAATCAATGAACTTAAAGATAAATTGTACAATCAAGTGACAAATTTGAAAGAAACAATTGTGAAATTAGAAGGAACAATTTCAAATCATCAATCCGAAATACAAACACGTGGAATTGAAAACAACTCATTAAAAAGAGTAAAATAACAGAAAGTCTAATATAATAAATCCACTGTCTCCATATTCCTCAATATAATTCACGACTTTTTTTTCAGGAAATCGATTCACTGAAGAAAGAAATAAAAATTCTTAATCAACAGTCAAACAATTTTGACATGCGATTGAACAGATCATTAGAAGATAATGAAAAGCTAAAAAACACAATAAAATTGAATAAAATCGAGGAAAAAGATTTGCGTGAACAAATACGTAAATTGCACGAAAACGAACATAAACTAATAAAAAAAATGAACAAAGAACGGGATGAAATATTACAAGCATTTAAGAAACAAATATTTCTCATAGACAATTTAAAAAAACAAAAAGCTTACTTAGAAACAAATAAACAAATACAATTGACACGTGATGAATTTATGAAACTCTTAGAATGGAATTCTAATGATAAATAATCGAATCAAAGTTTCTACATTTGGTATAACAGAAAAGAAGAAATAATGAAAGTATTATATATTTCATTTATTTACACGTAATGCTTAAAACCGTTTGTTTTTTCTTTTTCGCAATGCTTAACTATATAAAAACATCTAATGATCGATTGTGTTTGAAGAGGAAAAAAAATAATATCAATAGTTAATATAATAATAATAATAATTGTAATTCTAACAGATACCGGGATGGAATTATTCCCGTTCTTTAGTCAATGCAGATTGCGGCAAATGTTATTCATATTTTTTTTGCTTTCATATTTTGTTGTTTTTTTTCGTTTTATTATTTTTATTCTTTATAAGAGAACCATGAAACTGTACGTTGTGTAGAATAAAACATTGAATCATTCGAATCATATAGTTTCGGAGAATTATTGTTGGCTCAACTCCTGGAGCAAATTAGAAAGGTTACAGGAAGAAAAAAAAATAGAATTATAAATTGCTTATACAGTTGATTGCTCGGCGCAGGAGTGTTGCCAACAATTATTATTGGTTATACATTAATCAATTAATGGATGAATTAATTAATGATTATACTCTTCCAACTTACACACTTTCAGTCCATTTCTATCATATGAATTCACTTTGAATTAGTAAACCAATAAATTAACCGTCTGTTTGTTACATTCACATTATGTCTGACACACTATCAACGAATTCCATTCATACAGTTTACATCTTCCACTCCTTACAATTTTTCATTTTGTTTCAAAATGACACTGGATTTGTGTTTATGCGTGTGTGTGTGTGTGACTGGTTACATGATTTTTGTATTTTTTTTCGCCCTTTGGAAATTAATTTTTTTATAAAATACTTAAGTATTTGTGAACTTATATTTTTATCATTTTGTTTCTAATTTTCCAATTTTCTATTCTCGTTTAT
This sequence comes from Meteorus cinctellus, assembly GCA_030523045.1. Taxonomy (NCBI): domain Eukaryota; kingdom Metazoa; phylum Arthropoda; class Insecta; order Hymenoptera; family Braconidae; genus Meteorus; species Meteorus cinctellus. Next base: position 17,981 of record JAPYZF010000311.1, on the reverse strand, counting down.
CTTAAGAGGACAAAAGCAATTGGGATTTGCACTTCACTGTTGAATCGAAGCACAGCAATTTTTTTTTTCCGAGTTTGCTCTTCCACAAGTTGATGCTATTGTTAAGTTATTTGTAATATTAATTTTTCTTTAGTTTGAGAACATTACTTTTTTTCTGCAACTGTTAACAGATGTGGATTACTCGAAAAAAGTCGATAATGTCAATTGATATTATGAAACAACACTACTCAGTCAATTTTTTTCTTAGTGCCCACTGTCAAAAACTGATTTCATTGATTAACTAAAATGAATTTATGACAAAAGAAAATAATGAGAATTCTCAAATTCGTCTGGTTGCATTTCTGTTACAAGTTTTTCCTCTCTGTTATTGCACAAGTTGATTTCACCATTTTTTTTTTCACATGAACAGAAAACAAAAGATAACCAAGAAACAGCAAAAAATTTATTATTAATTCACTTTATCTATACAACCAGAGACTATCATGAACTCAATTAGATATCACCGAACAAAAAGATATGAGCGATAATTCAATTTTTCACATGACATCATGTAAACCGTAAAAAAAATTCTCTTCCGTTAAACGGTAAATATTGATCCAATTACTTATTTTTTCATCCCTAAAATTGGCGTAATATACCTTCCGTCAAAGTTCGTTGCAAAATCAAAAATTTTAATACAATTAGCTTTTTCATATTCACTTCACTATTCTTTTGTCATTCAATAACTTTGCAGGCAATAATAAAATTCTATCGACGCTGAACTACCAAACATTTTTTTTTTAATTATCATTTTTTTTATTATTATTTAACGTACTCGTTAATAAAAAAATACCAGTTGTTTCTTTTTGTTTCTTTTGTTCCATGTATGTGTGTCTCTATATGCGCGTTGTTTATCCATTTCTTGATTAAATACGATCATCAAGACAACACACAATTGACAAAAACATGATGACATTCGCATAACAGAAATGAAATTCCCGCAATTTAAATAAATAATGCGTACATCACATTTTTCCTTAATGTAGAATTTTTTTCTTGATAATTTCATTATTGTGATGATGTAATGCATTTCATTATATGCGTATGTGATTGTTGCTAATCGTTGTTTTTTATATTCGGCGAATCATGCCAAATAGCTGTACGTATCCTTTTGACCTTCAGTACGTTCCAAATATTCCTTTTCAATTAAAATATCTATACATTTCTGCGAAATGGAATAAAAATATACCAATTATTTCACTGACTCCGATTTTTAGAATAAATATTTATTAATAAATAACTATTTCAACTCACTTTTATCACGTGAACTCGTGGTTTAAATCTCATGCTGAGTTGATTCAGCACTTCAGCAACGAGTTGTTGATGTTTCAGGACTTTTCTCATTTTCATAATACGAACAATCGCAGCTTGAATCAAGAGCTTCCGATCCTCCTCAATGTGCTTGTGAGTCGTTTCCAACTCCACTTTCAATTCCGTTTTCATGGGTATGTTGATATTCACTCTCAATTTTTTACTAAAAACATTTTACAAGAACAAACGAATAAAAGTTTTTCAATAAAAGAATGAATATCTTATATACTTTTGATAACAAGAGTATCCACTCTATAACATACTTTTTGTAACCAGTAAAAAGCTCAACTGAAGACGCAGCTGTTAGCTCCGTCTCATCATCAATTGGTGCAGTTAATAATTTAGCTTTCAACAATATTTGAATGACTTGTAACAAATAATCCATCTTTATTTGAGTTGCATCGTGCAATTGTTGTATCGTCCACATCGTAGCTGCATTGTATTGTAGCAAAACAGCCATTTGAAGTGTTGACGCTTGCAGTGTATATCTGTCAGAGCAAAATTGTATTAAAATAAGCTCACAGAATTGCACAATTAACTGAAACATATTTTACCGATTCTTGAAGCAGTTCGTATGGAGTTCGCCTTTCGACATGTTATATAACCAATTTAATTTTCTACCACTGTGTTGAGAAGCGTAGAAAGTTGTGAATCTATGTACAGATCGTTCCAGCTGAAGGATAAAAATCAGAAAAAATTGTTAGTCATCCGTAGGAGGGTCGATTTTATGAATTTGAGTCTGCATTGAAGTGACTTATCAAATTTCTTTCCAACTCACCTCAGTAGGTAGAGAGAACGTGAAGGATTGTTGGAACGGCCATGATCCTGATGACAATACTTGTATACTAAAATCAATGTCCAATGGTTCGGCAGAATTAGTTAAATGCCGCCTGAATGCTTCATTCAAGTCTTTAGAAACACCGATATCCTGGAACATTCTTTGAAGTTTGGATGTGTATTCAAAACCACATGCTTGCTTCAATTTCGAGATCATAGACGCTTCAGCATCATCACTCGCTGACATGTGTTGTACTAGACGTTTAGCTAGCATCTTACTGTAGAACTTTTGGAATACATCCTTATCTTCAATGTATTTGAAAACAACCATCACTTGATTCAATGTGTCTTCAAGTTCAGCTTCTTCAGGATTTTTGCTGCTTTTTTTCAACAACAAATCGCAATATTTGGCCAATAATTCGGGGGATTTGCTACTGCTATTAGCAGCTCTTGTTACCGAATTGCTATTGATAAATCTGCCACAAGCTTTGTCTAATGCAGCAACAAATCCGCTATCATTATTAAATGCGACTAGCACAAGTGCATTATATTTTTTGTGCACTTCCAATATTGTATTGACGTAAACTTTTGGATCATTTGCAGCTGAATCACCACATTTATCAATAGCTGCAAGACCTTGGTTGGCAATGTGACCCTCCAATAAATTACGCAGTTCACCAAGACCATTAGGTATCCGCGCAACCAATTGGTACATTCGTCCAAGATCCGGATTTTTATCTGAATCAAGTAAATTCTGAAATTCTGCATGGAATATATCCAAATGCTTTTCTATTAGTACGCGCTCGCATGTCTTCGCCAATCTTTCATTAGTTGTCTGATGTAAATAAACTTGTACACGTTTTTGTTCCTCCAACAACCGTTGCTCTGCCTTCTTCATGTATTCAGTGACAGGATTTTGTCGTAAAAACTCCGAACTCTCACGTGTATAAAATCGCTCAGTGTCTTCGAGAAATACATTCTCAAATGAATCTTTATAAACAGTGAGATTTTGACCTTTCGCACCTGGATCCTCTTCATTCAATCCCAATTCAACATAACAATTTATTACCCCACTAACCAAACGTGTGTTTATTGTCTCGCCATTACGTTCACGTTCGATTAATTTCAACACTGCATTGGTAACCTTAAAAAAATAAATGGGAAAATAAATTTATTCCAATGTCCAAAAAAAATTATGTAGAATCATCGTGAATAACCTCACTTTATCCTACAAATTCAAGTCAATAGACTGTACAAAAGAGTGAAAGATAAATAAGCAAATAAATAAACAAACAAACCCAACCTGTCTATTGAGATGTTTGAAGAGATTGTCCCTCCACGTGACAAGAGCTAGTTGATAAATTTCATATATACCCTTACGTCCCTCTTCGCATTCTCGACGAACCCAATGTCGATTGAGATATGCACAAACGCCATTCAATACTTTACTACTGAATTGGTACTCTTCCCACTGTCGCGTATAGAATTGCAACACATCTTCATCCATCAAATCAATACCATGTTTCAACAAGCTTATCAAATAATTCCTCAGGAAGTCACGTAATCGCTTGTATAATTCCAATCCAACCAATTGTGCACCACCAGACGCTTGTCCCTTTTTACTTTTAGTTGATGTTCTGTTTACTTGCTGATGTACACTCGTGCAATAATTATAAACATGTGTATACAATTCAATATAACGTGGCTTTGACATGCATTGTCTGTTATAAACTTGCTCAATGCCTTCACGTAAATCGCCCCATATTTGATCCAAATCAATTTGTTTCAATCCTGGTGGGCCACCTTGATGACTACCAGCACCACCACCACCTCCACGATGGCTTGACATTTTTTGCCTCTTCACAATTCGGCTCAGCCTCACAACACAACTGGGGCAGTCGACTGAATCACTACTCTCACGTTTTCTAAACATAAAAAAAAAATTGTTTCTTCTTCTCTTATTTATATTCTCTTATCACAATCAACAAAATTTCTTCACGAATATTCTATGTATACGATGGCTATATTCACAGTATATTACGATTATAAATATAATAGCAATGTACGACAATTAATATGTCGATTTCATCATCTACAATATGAATTTATCGTTTCCAGTGATATACAACGCAGACGGAGACAATTTATCATTATAATCCGAAGTGAACAAAGAATCTTTTACTCCAATCATTCACATATAAATAAACGTACTAAATGTGTATCATTTGAAATTACGGTATAAAGGTGATAATTGGGTTGCCTGGAAAATAATTCAAAAGAATTTTACAGACACCCAACAAGACAAAGAGGGAGCGAGAAAGAACGGGAGAGCGAGTGAATGAGAGAAAGGGAGATAGCGAGTTTAAAACAATATCTCTCGTGATTCTGAGCCATACATTGGGATAGTAATTGTGATTCGAGTTTTCTTTTTCTCCCCATGGCAATGACCCTCACTATTTGGTTGGTCAAAGCGAGAAAAAAAAAGGGCTAACAAAATCGTTCACAGGAACCATGAGGAAACTCATGAATATATGAAATGTTAATGCACGTACTGACCTGTCTGTATTTTTATCGCCGCATAACAATCTGTGAGAGAGATATTTTCAATATTTTGATACGTTAAAATGGTTATGTTGGACTAATATGAGTCGGCGCGACGTTTATTTGATGAAAATTTGCGCCGTTTTTCGTGGTTATCTAAAAAAAAAAAATTTGAGACGCAGCGCAGCTAAAAATCGCCCGAAATCGTTGCGTCTACCAACTCTACCAATGTATATCAGTGTATGTGTGTGTATGGTGATATATGTGTGTATACAGTGTGTTTATGTGTATGTTGGGCTAACGGGGCCTCTTGCACGACTTTTCTTCTGTTACTTTATTCTTTCTTGACAGGTTAACCTACCACTGTTGCCAATCTAACGAATCACCATAATTTTAGAGTTCTACGGTATTTAGTCCGTAGCTCTATCTTGGGAGATTTTTGAATGACTACTCGGTCGGTAAATGTGCGACATTTGTATTTGAAATCATTGGAAAATGTGTTGGATGCTTTTGAAAATGGAAAAAACGTCTTTTCGTAGCTTTCTAACCTCAAAATGTAGCACAACAAATATATTTCAATTGGAGATGGATATTAGATTAATTCGAAATGAATGTAGTATTTCGTCAACAGAAAACCGACATTTATTCACTCTTTGTTAGATATAATTCATTGTTCAGGTGGAAGGGTGGACAATACAATGGAATTAATCATTTTTGGTTGTATGAAGATGATTTATGGAGACCAATAACTTTTTATTCATAATTCGAAGTGGACGTGAAGTTATTCAATGCCATAATAGTCTGAAATGTAAAAACACAGAGTTATTTATATGCAATTGTTGCCGTGAGTGACTATCCATGTAGGAAACAATTACTCACTGCATTAATGATAGGGGAGGCGTACCAGGGTCTGCTCCTTTTGTAAATCCTACGAATTCAATCATATCAATAATAATGTAAGATTGATTGATTAATATATAAAACGTTTTTGTCAAGACAAGAAAAACTAACCTAAATATAAAACTGTAGGTATGAATCCCCAATGGAACACAACTTTCGTCACTTCTAGAACTAAACCAATTTTTTGTTTCGTGCCGGAATCCATCGCCATCTTATAATTGATTCTTTTGTTGTGGCTTTAATACAATTATTGGCTTTTCACGTGTGTGGAAACCTTCTGAGTGAAGTTTTTTTCAATAATTTCACGTTGTGAGCACACCAATGTGAGAATAAATTCCTTTAAAACGACAGTCGGTAACTAGCGCCATCTGTAATTGTATCGATTTTCATACCAACGCGAGAAAGAGGGAAAACGAGAAAATATTCGTGAAGAATCGTTGTGGAAGCACCAGAAGAGTTTGGAAAACCATTTTTTATTGTATTTATTTATTACACGTACTCAAAATTCATTACAATCGGAAACCTAACCTACAACAAATCTTGTATATATGGGAAAACAAGCGTTGGCGTTGTCATTCATTGCTTTATTTGTTGTTAGAAATCTATCAGCTCAAGGACAACGTACTATGGCAAGCTCTTTAGCTGGAATATATTCTGTTGCTTACGTCACTGTGCCGAGTAACGATGTCGCGAAAAAAATAGCACAGTGAGTTATTGATTTTTGTCATATATTAATATAACTCTTTTCAGTTTACATCTTATTTTGTATGAATATTTATGTGTTGATTTACAATATTAAATGTTCATTTTATTTTTCCAGTGGACTCATTTCCAATAAATTGGCTGCGTGTGTTAATATTATCCCACAAGTGACCTCAATCTATGAATGGGAAAATAAAATTAATGAGGATAATGAACTATTATTGGTATACATAAAATGAGCATAATAATATACCAGTTGTGTTATAAATGTTAATTGATTTTTTATTGCATTCTAGATGATCAAGACAAGGACTGAGACTGTGGGAAACTTGACAAATTTTGTGAAGTTAGTATGAAACTTCCGAATATAGATATTCATTCAAGGTTGTAATTATATTTTTGTTTATCGTAGGAAAAACCATCCGTATTCAGTCTGTGAAGTAATAACAGTCCCTATTCAAAACGGCAACGAGGATTATTTGAATTGGATTGGTCAAATTATTCCATCATCGAAGTACAAAACATCTTCCACAGCCGTGTAGCTCTGAATTATTCAGATTTTCGCGCGCAAAACTCGGTCGGTTAATACACCACATTTGTTCGCAACAGCAATTGCGCGGGAGTTCTGTGAACCCTAAATACTCATCAAATCCACCTCTCATTCCTCCCACAAATGTATCGAAGATCATTTATTATAGCATAAGATTTTTATTTCGAAAATAAACTGTGATAATTATCACATAAAACAATCAAAAGTCTTCTTATTCCATTTTCTAACGCAAGCAGTAGCACTGATACCTTACCGACAGAGGTGAAGAGCTCTCACTACCGAATCAAATCAGCTTCTAGAATTTTTCACATAACAACTAAATCAATCGAATAACAACAAACAATTACACATAATTCCCATCAATTCAAATCAATATTTTTTCCTAAACTACCAACGAAAAAATAAAAAATATAAAAAAGTACTTCACTTGACTAAACGAAGTTTTTTTTCGAGCGTCGCCGTCGCCGCTCTCTGGCGAACATCGGCCATGTTTGTTTAGTTTTCTGGGGGGATGAAAAGCGTAAGCGTTCTTTCCGTATTTATGTCAATCATATCGCAATAATTACGGATAAAAACAATCGTACGTTGTACTACGTATACCGGAAACCGAAACAAAATGGTGAGTGTAATTATAGGTTATGAATTAAAACCGCTAAATCTAATCATTCCATTGATTTTCGCGGGAATTTTTCGAGTTTCCTTCATATACTATCGCTACAACACAAAGTATTTGCGTCTTCCTTCTCTACATAACCCCCCTACACCTCTCGCCCTTTCCCTCATACACTTGCACTCATTTATATATTATATACATCTATATCTGTATAGCTGAGACGCCACTTTCAAAACTTGTGATTATATATGTATATAACAGTCGATCAATCGTTCAACAACAATCACATGTAATGCTAAATTAAAAATAGTACAAACGTAATTAATCGATAATTCCAACCTAATCGATGCATTCATTAAAATTGGAATTGGCGGGAGAATATTCACTGATGAAAAGAATATTGTTTTATTTTGTAACTTCATTTTATTACTATTTGTAGCAAGTGAAGTTTTTATTTTTGGTTTGCTAGAATTGAAATGTTTCTAGAAAAGTCAAGTGGTTTCCCACCACCCGTCTCCCTCCCCGCGAAATCGATAAACTTTAAAAAGAGAAGTGTGAGGGAGAGAGAAGTCGCGAGGGCGGGAAACTCCTTTAGCAACACGCCCCTACTCAAAAAATCACCTACTCGACCCAATTAGTATTTGTAATTATGATTTTTACATTTTGGAGTAAGAGATGTATTGGTTATTCCAAAATGGAGCTGAACCGAAGTACCCAATGTTTCAACGATGCTCCAAAAATTTTGTTGATATATTCTTCTCATTGCTCCAATGTTTATAATTTTTTTTGTAATCATCTGCTAACTCTACTTCATTATTTGAATTTTCCCAGGTTGCAATCAGTTGATTTTCCGCGAGAACGAGATATACAAAAAACTTTATAAGAATAAAACATTATGAAGTATAGCCACAAGTTTGCATAGAAACCCAAACTTCATTAATACTTTGAAACTTTGATATCATTGATTGACGAATTTCTTAGGTATCTCATGTAACACCAAACTTTGCAACCTGAATAAATTCTCCCCTCACAATCTAAACAACGTCAATTTATAATTATTAATTACCTCTTCATCTCCCACAGATTTATTAATATAGCTGCATCTAGCAATGTGGTTGAGAAGTGAACATGTTGGTCGACGACTTCGTGGTCGTATTGGTACAAGCACCACGACAGTCGCAGGATCTAAAGTATCAGGACGTGTACAAGCTGGTGGTGTGCGCAAAGTCCCGGCGATAAATAACAGCAGTCAAAGAGTGAATACATCAAGCAGATGTGGTAGATTGACTCGTTGGCGACGTAGATCACCAAGTTTATTAAAAGAGGTATACAAAACTCACTGATATTCTCTCTGCTCCAAAAAGAAATCCATGTCAATCACTTCAATTTTAAAAAATTAACTTGAATTTATTCCAGGCTTGTAAAGAAAATGTTCTTCACTTCACGAAATCACCACCAATCAGACGTGAACGTCTACCACGACGACGGAAGTGTATCAAACGTTCAATGGTAAGCTCAACTCCATTAAGACGTCCACCCGCAAGGGACGACGTTGTCAATGTTCAACCACCAAAAATAACAACAGTAGCAAAAGTATCCGAAGAAACGAAAGAAAATTGGAGCAATTTAACAACATTGAACTTATTTCCAACTCCAATTGTCGGTGAAACAACATCAACTCGACGACCAGATCAACAAACGAAAAAAGACGAGGAGTCGAATTCTTTATCAGCTGTACGACTTTTAGCTGAACTGTTGCCACCACCAATTGACGGTACACAACCTGATTTATCATCATTACTTCATGACAATTCCAATGGCAATGTCACAAACATAACTGATGATAATAATGGACAAAATTCTGTTCTATCAGTAGTTGACATTTTATCGTTACATTATTCAGCTATTTGTGCTAGCGCAGAGCATGCTGAAGACTATTATAACACGGTAATGCCATCAACAACGTCATTTAATAATCGTGCAAATTATCAGAATGATAAATATTACAACATTGCCAATGAAAAATATTCATATGGTCAAGATAATGGCGGTGAAACGTCAGCGAATAATTCACCTCATTATGATACAAATGATTGCTATGCAAATTCAACAACGGCATATCCACCTGCAATTCATCCGAGGGAGTCACAGAATTCTACAGATGACAATGGTAATGTTGAGGAAAGTAGGTATGAACGTGAAGATTTAGAAGGTGATTATCAAGACGTTAAATATATGGAAGTTGGCTCGGAAGAAATTGTTGATGGTTGCGAAATGGATAATATGGTTACACAAGTTCAAGATGATTGGTTGCCATTCGATCCTTATGTTTTTATCAAACATTTACCACCATTGACAGCGGCAATGCGTGCACGATGTCCTGCATTACCATTAAAAACACGAAGCAGTCCTGAATTCAGTCTTGTACTCGATTTAGATGAAACATTGGTACATTGCAGTCTTCAAGAATTGTCTGACGCGGCATTTCGATTTCCTGTTGTATTCCAAGACGTTACTTATACGGTATTTGTACGTACTCGACCGTATTTTCGTGAATTTCTTGAACACGTATCATCACTTTATGAAGTTATTTTGTTTACAGCAAGTAAACGTGTTTATGCAAATAAATTGATGAATTTACTTGATCCAACAAGGAAATTAATCAAATATCGTTTGTTTCGTGAACATTGCGTATGTGTTAATGGTAATTATATTAAAGATTTGTCAATTCTTGGTAGAGATTTATCAAAAACAATTATTATTGATAATAGTCCACAAGCATTTGGTTATCAATTAGAAAATGGAATTCCTATTGAAAGTTGGTTTGCTGATCGTTCGGATAATGAGCTCATGAAATTGTTGCCGTTTTTAGAGAATTTAGTTCATTGGGGTGGTGATGTACGACCTCATATTCGTGAACAATTTCGATTATTCAGTTTTCTACCACCGGATTAACCAATTTTATTACCCAAATTGATGAATCAGGATGACAATTGATAAGATAATTCGTTATTAGTTGAGCTGTTATAGATGGAATTTAAATTTGAAATTAATTGGAAGAACAAAAAGTAAAGGAGGATTCAAGAGGTAAAAAAAGTGAACATTATCGCAGCTGTGAATATTATATATTTGACAAATGTTTCTCTTTATTAACGAGACAGAAACATATCGTTTTGAAATACTATTTAACTGATCGGATATATATATGAATATATATAAATAAATATAAATCAATTACATGTAATAATTCTCGCACAAGAACAAGTCAGCACAATCGAAAAAAAAAAAAGAAAAAATATGCATAGAACGTACAATTGTACAATTTTACGTACTAATGTTATTCATTAAAATACACGAAGGCCAAAAAAATATGAATTCAACTTTGATAGTTTGAAAATCATCGATCTTGCTCTTCGTTTTTTTTTTTTATTTTTGTTAATAATCAAAACCGTAAAATCAAATAATTTACTAATGCGATACGAAAATAACAATGTCGAAAATTTGTGCTTTTATTATCTTTAATTTGAGATTAAATGAAAAATGAAATATTCTTTATTTTTTTCTTCTATTATATAATGCTTGTTATCATTATTATTACAATCGTCGATGTTTTTATTGTCTTTGTTCTATTTAAAAGTGAAAACTGTACGGCTTATCATATTTAGTCGCAATAGAATGTCGAAGGTCAGTGCAATTTAATGGACTCGTGAATAAATTAAGTCAGAATAACAAAAAGGAAATATGAAAATTAGTTGATCAATTAATTATATGTGAAAATAATTTCTTGGGTAATTGATTATTTATCGGAATCAATCAATCCAATGTAGAACTCAGCAATTCAATTATTGTCTATTATACATACACATATATATGTAGAGCTTTCAAGAGTCAGAGGACAATTTTTTTTACCATATATTTCCATAATAGAAAACAACCGTAAAAATTATATGGAAAAGGTCTCCAAAACTTATAGGAATCGCGATTGGCATACAAAAATTTTTGTAATAAACTGTGCACATGGAATATATATATATATACATATTTATTTCATGTTCACGAAAGATAAATATGCCGTCATGAGTCTTTCCTCTGTTAATTTTCGTTTTCATCACCTGAATCAATTTACATTGATGTTAGATAGTGAATTTCACATAGATGTGAATCGTTTAATATTATGTATACAAAAAATATCATAAAACATTTGTCTAAGAAAGAAAAGAGGAAAGAAAAAAAAATTTATCACAAAAATTTAAGTCACGTAATGAAAAATTAATTATATAGTGATTAAGAATTATATATTGAAGATTATAGATGATGATAGAGATTTAAGGTAATAATGCAAATTAATTACACAAAAAATGGGTAATTAATGCAATTATGATAGGAATGGTAACGAAGAACAAATAAATCAATAGTATTTCTCACCATTTTCAATATTATAATAATTGTTATTTCTTTTTTGTGGATCAATATTTCTTATTTTAAATATATATGTATTCAGTGTAGAAAATGTTATAAAAATATGTGTAGATCAGTCTCACACTTATATCAAACAAACAAGTGTATTTATTACTATTTTCTTTGTTCGATATATACGAAAATATTTCATTCCATTTGGGAAAAAATTTCCTCGTCCAGGATTTATTTTCCATCGGATTTGTGTTTTTACAATTTAATTTTGCTGGCTTCTTCCGTTGCTCTTGTTTATCCTTGATGAAATTGTATTATTATGTTGCAAACTTTAATCACACACTGATTATTATTGTACATTAGCAATTAATAATGAAATATGTATATGAAATAAACGAAAACAGGAAAAAAAAAATGATTTCAATGTTTGGTTTACACATGTCCTATTAAGTGGATATTTCTTCCATGAAAAACCAATGACAGAAATGGAAATAAATATAAACAGGTACACTCTGAGATTCGAAAGAAAAAATATCAGTTCAGACTTTTCGATTACAATGAGTACGAAAACAAAAACAAAAATAATAAATAAATAAATAATATAAAATTAATGTGCTTTTGATTTGAATTATTTACGTGCAGACGAATGAAAAATATTTGAAGTGCCTCCACGTTTTAAAGCAGTGGAAAAAAGAAAAATGATGTTTGGGCTTTAGTGCTTGTTAATTTATCTGTAGACGAATCATCACCGAGTTCTTGTGCATTTCCGGGTACATCTTTCACTTTTCTAGACAACGGCTCGTTCACTATTGTGCGAAGGGGAAAAAAGCTGAAACATCGTGATACGTCATATAATTATTTTTATGCACATGTATTATTTATATGTAGTTGTATGTATTTACAATTTCTATATAAATTATGAATTTGAATAAGACCTTTTATTTCCTAATCTATTTGATAACTTTATAAAGATAATTAATATCTTCTATGAGTATTACTTTATGTACTACAATTTTTATTGCATTTCTTTCATTGTTCAGTTTTTTTTTTGTTATTTCAGCACAATATTGCACCAGCTTCAGATGTATCGAATGTTAGAAACAATTCATTAATTCATAAATTACATGACAGAGCACATAAGATTTCCCGCTTGAGGTTTTTCAAAGTTAGTAGCGTAACAAAAAAATCTCGATTTTTCACAATCGCTGACAGTAATCTCAATATATCGGAAGCTCGTACAATGGGCCTCGTCCTATTCATCAGTCCGTGGAAAATACCTCTTCTCGATGCGTTGACAAAGATCCACAAGATCTTGATGACTCTTCACAATTTCAGCGAGTCTATTTTCTGGTAGAGGTGTCGTTAAAATTGTGAATAGATGTCCAAACACCAAAGCATCAAGTTCTTTTGGTCCCCTAAAGTGCCAAGAACAATAAAATTAATATTTTTCTATCAACAATAGAATAATTGAACTAATCGAATTAGAAAACTTGCGGTTGCGATTACGTTATTGAGTATTGAAAAAAAAAATGATTAAGAAATGGCAGAATTGTTGGACAGTGGCGATAAAGTTTCAATAGAGTCTGAAATATTCCAAAGTGAGTCGTCCGAATTCGCCGAAACAATTACAAAATCATCACCAGTTATTGAGCGATGATAATTATTCATATAGTTAGCATTGATGGTACCACAGAGTTCAATCAAATCTGGGAACGATCTCACTACAGAATTGAGTCCATGCATGGAAGGAATAGAATGGGCATTAAGGATTGCTTGGATATGACCATAAATTAGAGCTTCAAGTTCTGTGGGACTAAAATCAAAATTCAAACATGATGAGGAGTGAACAGAACTAAAAATTGATTATTGTGATGGAGAAAATGAGGAAAGTAAGGAAAGATTAAACAAAACAGAAGAGCTCTTACTTGTTGCCATAAAAATATTGTTTTCCATCCAAACGATTTGACAATGCATTGCAAAACATTTTCACATCATCTAAAATTTCTTCTGTTGTTTTACTGTATAATCCATGTACTGTCAATTTTTTTCTAACTTGTCGTTGCTTTTGCCAATTAAGTATATGATTCAGTGGCCATGGATAAACACTACCATGTCTTTTTTTGGTAACAGAATCAACCATCTTCGGATCTACCCAACAAATGTATTGTTCAGCATGCGCCAATCCATTATTAACTAGTGACATAAAAGCTCTCATGTCATTCTTTTCATCAGGTGTTAAATCAGTTGATAGAGATGTCCCTTTGTTTCCAATAAATGTTACGATATTATCAAAATCTGAGATGAGAAAAGCGCCACATTGAATGAATGGAACACGTCCAGATGGTGACATAAATTCAGCATTCTTTCTTGGTTCTATTGTATAATTCAAATTACACATATGAAGATATGCTTGCACAGCCAGGCAATTTGCATTATCTGGTAATAGAATTTGTTCAACTTCAAATGGTTGATAGAGTTTTATATGCTGTGGCCATGGTTCTTGTGCTGCAAAACAACAATTCACAATTATTATCATTAAACATGAAATATTTGTGCCTCAAAGTTCATATCGATGACTCTGAGCATGATCGCATGAGAACTTGAACGATTTTTCATTACTCAAAATCAAATTAATTAACATTTTTGAGGTTAGGATATAAAAAATAACAAAAACCACAATCACATTCAAGTTAATAATTTTTTTTGCTCAACTAACCTCCAAGTTCTAATTCTATTGCGTCTGTTAAAATTGCATTTGGCATTTTAATATGAGTATTAATAATAAATACAATATCAGATGTGTATTTTTTCGTCTCTCAGCATATTACTCCAAAGCCAATAAATAAATGTGCCAAGTATAGTATTGTATATATAGGTATACAAACAGTGAGCAAAGTATTCCCACGCTCTCAATTCTGAATGCCCCGCGCGCGTAGTAAAACGTTTCAAATATGCTCCAATCAATAATATCAAATGAAAATTTTATTGCTGACAAGATACCAACCGTTATCGTCAGATTTTCCATCGCAACAGAATCCAACGAACTCTTCTTTACCCCTGAATGAACATTTCTGCAATAATAAATGTTTTGTCATGCATACAGAGAATTAATTGGTAGAAAATGTTTAGAAAACGTCGTGAAAAATTGGGATTTGATGTCTTGGTGTAATATAACCTCTTTTTTATTAATAGTCGACGACAATGCTTCATCAATTCTAGTTTGGAGTTTGGTTATATCTTCAGTTCTTTTTAAACGTTCATAAGTAGCTTGCAACATTTTATTTCTTATTTTTATAATTTAATAATTTATTTCACTGATTGGTAAACAGCGACGCCACATTCAAAAAATGGCGCCTGAAATTGACGAAGTTGTGAGCGCCGTGCATCACAAAATGGCGGCGTATTCTACTCACATGCATACTTGAAGCGCTGTGATCGCGCTGTTCTTGTTCTTTCAAACACGCCAAGATGTCGAAGAGAGGTGAGTGCGATTTGACAATGTGAAAAATCCAGTGTAATCGCGGTGAAATTCATTAATTGTGTTAAATTAAATACAAATATAAATTCATTAGATATTTCTACGTATTGTGATATGAAAATTTTTTGTTCTCCGACCATTATGAAGTTGAAAATTGGTTCTTCAATGATGGTACATTGCCATGAGACGTGTATAATAATTCCATGTTTTGGTTTTCATGATTTTAAGGACGTGGTGGATCTGCTGGAGCCAAGTTCAGGATATCTCTGGGTCTCCCAGTAGGTGCAGTCATCAATTGTGCTGATAATACTGGTAAGTCAATCATTTTTTAATACTTAATGCATTTAATGTTGGTATGTACAACATAACCTCTCCATCGTGTATACCTGTATGATAATCATCTGCGAGAGTCAAAGTATTGTTCGCCATCAGTAAACGAAATATTTATGGAGACGTCCTGTATCTAACTAACAATTACACCAAGCCAAAATGTGTATGGATTTATAACCTCAAAATTGTATGAATTAAACTTTTGTTTAGGTGCAAAAAATCTCTATGTGATTGCCGTACAGGGTATCAAGGGACGATTGAATCGTCTGCCAGCAGCTGGATCGGGTGACATGATTGTTGCAACAGTGAAGAAAGGAAAGCCTGAACTCAGGAAAAAAGGTAGGCTAATGTTTGAGTTTGCTCAGTAGAACCAGAATGAGGTTGGAGTAGATAATAATCTGACTGTTGATTGATACATTAATATAATCATTTGCTTTGTCCAGTTATGCCAGCAGTCGTCATTCGTCAACGAAAGCCATTCCGCAGGAAGGACGGAGTATTCATTTACTTCGAAGATAATGCCGGAGTAATTGTGAACAATAAAGGTGAAATGAAGGGATCAGCTATCACTGGACCAGTTGCAAAGGAATGCGCAGATTTGTGGCCAAGAATTGCATCAAACGCCAGTAGTATCGCGTAATTATCCACAAACTGTACAAACTTCTTTTTGTCCTCAATAAAACAAAATCCAAAAAAAAAATATTCAAACAATGAGTAATGTAATTCATTATATTTGGATTCAGGGTGATTACAAATAACAAAAAGAGAATAATTTCTTCCTCGTTTTCTTTTTCTTTTTTATCTTTCTCAATTTACTTTTTATATAATTTTTACAATTTTCAATCAGTTGGTGAATTTTATTGATGAAAGATGTCAAATATGTAGATTCATCCTAACTCCATTCAGTAATAAAAGGGAGACAGATGAACGTCTATCAATGTCTGTTTAATAATGAAATGGCATTATTTCACGGGTATATAAATACAAGTTGTTTTCCTTGCTTAAAAATTGTATTACCTCAACGCCATCGCATATTCAATGAATTAATCATTCTCGATGTGATGATACACATCCATTACTTTTCAAAATTGAAGATACTTAACATATGATGAATATATTAGAATTCCGATTTCGTTTTACCGAATTTTTCATTATGTCAATTCAAATCAATTAAATCTCCATGGGCAATCACAAAAACTATGTTCATCAATGCCATAAATTCCAAAGAGAATTTCAAGAGATCATATATCATCAATTATTGTTTTTCAACGAGTTATCAAAGATGTTTATTTAAATTTCCAATATGTAAAGTGTGTGTGCTAACCATGAGAGATCGCGCCTGTTCAAGATTATTTTTTTCTGTATATTTGAATCACTGAAGTGCGAAACATTTATTCATAGACATATAAAAAAAAACCGAAAAATATTTTAAATCATCAGTAGACGAATGATTTAATGTTATATTTTTCTTTTATACTCCAATAATATTCCTCTTCGTAATATCGAAACTTATGTTTTTCTTCGCCTGCAATTCATTCCATAAATGCATTATAATAAGAACTAATGAAAGAAGCTTCGTTGCTCAGAATATGCGAAATACGTGATTTTTATTTCTTCAATAAATTTCAAATTGTCAAGTAGTCTAAGGAAAAAAAAAAAAGAAAAATGGGAAAGAGAAAAATTATAAATTTTTTCAACATTTAAATTGCGCATTTTTTTCTTTTCCAAACATCTCTATAGTAATTAATTAATATAATGAGGCGTCCCGCGATGGTCTTGTGCCTCTGATCAATTTTTTTTCTATCTCTAGTCTTCCACTTTGTCATTTCCTCTTTATGTAACTTTTTGTTGTAACTGTAGTTTATTTTCGTGTGTGTGTGTGTGTAGTCTTCAGTGTTCTATCATCCATTTGGTTTATTTTGGCATACAAAATAATTTTATTTACAATTTTATAATAATAATATTAACTATTATTTTTTTTTTGTTTCCTGTTTTATCGGTAGTCCTTTTATACTAAATGACGTATAGTATAAGCAAATATCAATAATAATTTATTAGTAAATACACAAACGGGCTATATGGAGCATTAATGACAGTGTGAGAGAATGAGCTGAGAAATTGATACGTTTTCATTTTTATTTGTTTTTTTTCTTCTTCTTCATCACTATATACAAGGCGAGAAAACAGAAAAAGAAAATTATAAACAAAAAGGAAAAAGTAGAAGATTAATGTTCTACATTAATGATTATCAATAAATATTTTCTTTCTGTTTTTTCTTTTCTTTTTCTTTCTCAGCTCCTTCTTCCCTTTTTCTTTCTCTTTCTTTTTTT
>JAPYZF010000310.1:0-91917 GCA_030523045.1 Meteorus cinctellus | reverse complement strand
ACGTCCTCAAAATTATTTTACAAAAACGAAATTTCTTTCTTTTGTTTGTAGTTGTAAAAGTAATAAGAAAATTTATAAACTCTTTACACATTCGTTGCGGTATGAATTACACCGTTTCTTTGTGATTTTACACAAATTTATAGTAAATCCAAACACAAATCACGTTTGTAAATTTAAAATGTTTGTCATTGATAATTGATCAGCGTTTTGGTCAAATTACAATGCTTTGAGGATATTAAAATAGAATTTGTAAAATCAAAACTTTTCTTATTAGATTTCTCTACACGTCTAAGCAAACTACACAAATCGTATTCTAATTTGGCATTGCCACATATTGATATGTAATTTTACTCAAAATTGTTTTGTGAATAGTTTGTAATTTTACAAAAATTTTTAACAGTGTATGTAATAGAACTTTCGGAAGGGACTAATGATTTTTGTTTTTTGAGTTATGTATCGAATGTTTGTACATTTCCAACATTGCACAAATGCCGAAAACCATGAAACTTCAAAAATTAGTCAATTCATCTTACCCAGCTTTGGTGAATTTCTTTTTTACAATATTATTCCAAAACATGTTTGTATAGCAGTGTAACAGATGTCACAATACTTTTTGTGATTTTAGATCGGCTTGAGAAATAGTTTAATGTGTGTTGTAAACTCCAACCGAGCGAATTGATCTGACAGTAGAATTGCAGTGACATTTGCTCCAAGAAATCTGATTTATCCAGCTTAATCCTACATAACAGATTGGCTTTTTTTTTAAATTGTCTGCGTGCAAAATTCTCTGTTCAGTTTTAACAGAATATTGAATAAAAAAAAAACATAAATTTTTTTATATTGTCTGTAGAGGTTTGGAGAATATCAGTTACAACAAATCAGAGAATACTGTTAAGATAATTAGTGATGACGTTGAAATGCGAATTTAGAAATTATCTATTTGTGGGGCTCCTAAAGATTCAGCACGACACGATACTAATTGGTAACATCAAGCTCCCCTAATGACTTTACCCGAGGGAAACTTGACAAATATTATTGAATAAACATCTCAAGCACTATAGCAGAATTATCTGGGGAATGATGTGGTGGATTATATTCACGCGTAGTATTATTTCAACCCAGGTTTACGACAGTTTGTCGGTGGAGAGCAGACACCCCCACGCATTACATTAACTAGAAGTTGTCCAACTAACTTCATGTACAAATGTTGTGTACACAATATTTTATGAAATTAAGTTCAACATGTACATGTGAACATGAATTTCTCATGTGACAGATATGAAATTGTACGGTGAATATTATTCCAATAAATTGCCTCTAAAAAAATATTCCCTTCAATGCTACCCTGTGTTTCCATAGTGAAATGCATTATCGATGAAATGCGAATTGATTGAGTGTTATGTTGTGTCAGCAGGTATTGTATTATTAAATCTATACATCTCTCGATAAACTCCATAGAATGATGTTGAAGATGACAATTTCCTGGAATTGATAATATTACTGTAACACTTTGTCAAAGTTTTTCAATCGATTAATGTTTGTAATTACACGTCATATTTCTTTTCACCTAGCTTTTATAGATTGTCGAAGAAAATATGCGGATTAGTTTTTGAGCACGTGACAATTATCAAATTACAGAGTAATAGACAATCAATTATGTTGGATCAATACTTAATTTTCGATATTGAAAAACTTTTATATGAGAAGATGGTAAATATGTGAATTATGAATTTATTCATCCGCATTTTTGTTACTTGAAGAATCAACATTGACTCAGTGAATTTCACAGTGGATGGTTAGATTAATTGTGGGAGCTTCTTTATGTGTTGAATGGAAAGTATTGATATTCTTTCTCGCCTTTTTTGCTCCACAATTCTTTCTGATAATAATTACTGAGATAAATTTTCTGAGAAACTCAAATAGATAGATATTATGAAAGTTAATATCACTGGAATGCGCCATCTCGTTAAAAAATTGAAATTTCATAGAATTGTGGAAAAAAATTCGGGCTTTATCTAATGCAACTAAGAGAAGGATAGTTTCTGGATTGCTCAACCATTTTCATCCTCTGGGAAATCAACTCCGTGTTTTTTATTCTTTTCTTGTTTTTGTCATAGTTTGTCCTTATAATATTCACGATGCAAACCAATGGGAAATATTGAATTGAGGTATTTATGCATTCTTTGTAATTCCTAATTCACTGCCATTAACATTGTCGATCATTCTAGTAGTTCATTCATGAACACATTTGTTATAGTTCTCA
Organism: Meteorus cinctellus; assembly: GCA_030523045.1. Classification (NCBI taxonomy): domain Eukaryota; kingdom Metazoa; phylum Arthropoda; class Insecta; order Hymenoptera; family Braconidae; genus Meteorus; species Meteorus cinctellus. The sequence continues at coordinate 89,654 of JAPYZF010000310.1, read as the reverse complement.
CTAAAATGGGAATGATTCATGAAAATGTTTTTCTATGTAAGCAAATAGAAATTCAAAAAGATTCGCGATAGACCATTTTTCTGACAAAGCTACCTTTCTTTTTCTTGTATGATTTCATTTGTAAAATTTGACCCAGAAGTATGTAGACAATATTTTTGATCAAAAAGACATATTTTCAATGATTATTCAAAACATTTTCTAATTCTACTTTATCACAACCGGAAAGTTATCCATCTTTTCTTTGAAATGTTTCACGAAAAACAAACCACACAATAAATATTGAAAATATCAAATTTCTTTTTCATTCTAAAATCATAAAAATGATATACTTTCGCGCCATAGAAGCGATATTACTCTTTGAATATAAAAAGTTGAGGAATTCTTGGTGCATAAGAATATTTTTCACGAACATTTTCTACTTTATCAGATTTCTCACCCTATATATTTTAAAAAATGATATAAAAATGCTGGTATTCGATAATTTTATTATTTGCACCCAAACTTTATGGTTTTTTGTTTATTATTCACTACACATCGTGGTAGAAATAGACACAAAACCCGAATGGCGCGAAAACTTCAAGGGAATAATATATCAAAAGACATTCATTCTGCATTCATAAGAAACTTACTTGAAGTAATTCCAGATAGATTGAGATAATTGGGTACAATTACGTGAGAACTATATTTAAAATTCACTTCACTCAATTTCAAATGACAATATGCTTCTATCACTTTCTGCACTTGTGAGTTGATTACACGGTGAACATATTTCTCTCAGAATATAATTTATTTCACTGTCACTTACGGAATGTTGGAATTCTCTGGAATTGAGTTAACAGCGATCGTACTCGATATAAATTTAACGAAAACGTGCTGGGATTCCAACACTTCATCCACTTGCTGCAATGAAGGCTTATAAGTAACCGGTGAATGAGTTATGGTGTGAGAATCTATGAAATTGTACACAGTATTGACATTTAAATGATTTCAGGCATGCATCAAACACGCGAGAACCAAATACTACTATTCCATCCAGACCCTCTCAAACTGCTTCGATGATATTTCATTCTCCTTCATCAACATTTCAACACGTATCATATATTCTATCGTATTACTTTTTCGTTATAATAAGAAATATATCCCAAATTAATTTTTTGCCGCTCATTTAATTTTCTCATGAATAATCTAATGAGAACAAACTGAACAATAAAAAATAAAAAAATCACCGAAACATTCAAGTACTTTATGTTAACTGTGCAATACGGCGTAAACAAAAGTTCTCTTGTTTGATGGTTCCCTGGCAATACCGCCAGAAAAGTTTGAAAATTCGTATGCTTTCATGAAGAAAAATAAAAAAAAAAGACTAAATAGAACTTTATAGCCATACACCCGACGATTCTTCATATGCTCGAATGCAACATGATATTGAAATTACATTGCGGCCCCAAAGTGCATATGAAATTGATCCAAAAGCGAATGAAGAACATAAAAAGGGACAGAGAAAAGAGGCGGGAAGGAAAAAAAAACAAACGTACGATCAATAATTGTATTAACATATGAGTATCTGCAACTATAAATCAAACGCAACAGGGATCAGAAAAAAATTTCATCTTGATATTGAATTGTAATCTTTCAATTCAAATGCTACGCGCAACTCGTAGTTGCAATGTTTGTAAACATTATTGAAACGTGTCGCAATACCAGCAGTATATATCTCTAGGATGTTCACACTTTTCTCCATTCACTACATTAATTGATATATATTCCGAATGAATTCACTTGGGAAATGAAAAATGATTTGAAAAAATTTATATAAATGGAATACAAACACCCAACGAAAAACTTGTTTATCACTTCTATGTTCACAGTTGTATCACAAATTTTAACTCCAATATCTTGAAAAACGTCACTGTATATTTATTATCACTGTGACAGCTCCAACATAACTTTAAAATGTAATATTATTTCCATCAGCATTCTATAATCACTATAAAGAAAAAAAAAATACGCTGTGATGTAGGCGATGTTCTGGACAAGTGAAAAACAATTCCGAGCCAAGTTGGCGCTTGAAAACCACAACATCGACTGCGAGCTTGGCAGCTGAGTGGCTCGCGCGCGTCTCTCGAGCATAGCGTGGGAAAAGTTCTCGCATCCAATCGTAGAGTTGAATCGATCCGCGAGTGCTGTTCGCGCGTAAAAGGTGGGGACAACCAAGATGTTGATGTATGTAAATTGATGATATCTACAGACATTAATTTCATCCAAGATTAACTGATGATGTTGACAATAAATAATTCATAACAGAACAAAGAGAGTGACAATTATCTGCGACAAATTACAAGGGGTGAATATATAAACGTCAACCGTGTACATGAGTATTATCGTACTGATGTATTTAATCCGTAGACATAGACTTATGAGTGCATGAGCCAAAATGTAACGGGATAGATCCCATTGATTTAATCATGGTAAATGTGAAATGAAAGATATTAATTTGTTTACTTTTCATACACATCTATTTTCAGTTACAAACAAATTCCCACACAGATCTTGTTATGATATTGAATTTCGCCCAGTCGTGTCCACCATTGTTTATTACCTTAGTACTTTGAATGTTAGAATATACTTCTGCATAATATTCCGTTGATTCCAATTGTGACAAAACAGGTTTCGAAGTATCTGTCGCTGATGTAATGTTTAATGTATTTTATGACATCGAATGCAGAATTTGAACTAGAAACAGAATTCCTTAAACTTGTTATCTATTTATATAGAATGTTGAACCTTCAATTTACATCAATTTAATTTATAAAAAAGTCTCGAAAGTTTCGGATGGAATTTTGAATTGAATTTATTCTCAATTCACGTACAAAAAATTGTCACCAGATAAAAATGACATTTACAAAGAAAAAATGATATTTTTTTTTCTCCTGGTGAAGTTCACTAATGCATTCTATAAATTGAATTGATTAATTAAATTGAGTGAAAAAGATTCATCGGTCATTTACTATTCCTTTGAATTCGTTATTAAGTATATATTTTTAGTCCGGGACAAAATCACGCTGAAATGAACAAAAGGAATGAAAAACCGTTCAATTGTCTTATATAATCACTAATTCGATTTCACCTTCAACTTGAGGTTCATCTTACAAAAAAAATATACAAAAAGATGTTTTGTGTTTCATAATTCCTTTTTGCGGAGCAATTTCTTCTTGTCAATATCTAAATGTTCTGCAAACATTGAAAACACGAATGCGAATTACAATCAGATGAATCACCATTTCATATTTGCAAATCATTGTTATAGCAAAAATTACCTTTCATTATTATTAACACATTCCTTCGTAAAAAAAATCTCATTTACTTGACGTCAACAACACATCAGCATTCTTATTTGTGTCATCACTTTGCTAATGAATGATGAAATAAGTTTCTGATGTACATATATGATTAGAGCTGGAAAAACTTTTCTACCTCAATTGTGGTGAGTTGGTGAAGAACAAAAAAGGTCAAGTCAATCAATACGAAGTAACGTGACTTATCAACAAAAATTCCAAGCATCTGGACGCAGAATATTGTTCACGTCCCGGCAATTTATTACCACTACATTGTTGACTACTGGATTATCCGTTCTTTATCTTCTCATATTTTCACCCCCAGTATATGTCTTGTAGCATATATTCATTATAAATATTTATTATTAGATTCTATCAACTACTATTATGTATATATTCTCCATCTAAATTAATTTCAAATGAATGCAACGACGAATTAGCTCCATAATCCTAAATAATAATACACAAAATGAAGAAAATTATTTTTCTATGCATGAATATCATAAATTCTCTCAGAGCGGTATGAAAATGATATTGCGAAATCACTTTAATTTATTCAGTGAAAATAACTGAGTCCTTTTGTGCTATTCGCGAGGATCAGCTTGTACACATACTGGAATGTTCTATCTCTTTTCAAGTCTAAAATGAAAACGAGTAATTTATTTCTACTTCAATGTATAAATAGGACCGAACATTCATCACATATTTCATTGAAAATCCCGACGAGATTATGAGATGACTTTGTCGTAAAATCCACAGGCAAAACAATTAACTCCATTCTATGAACAAATGAAAGATATCTGCTGTGAATGTATATGTACAATCGAGAGAAAAATACGTAGAGCATTTTCATGCATACTATAAACAAAGTACTTCATGCTAAAAATAAATAAAACTCGTGCACTATTCCAATATAACGTGGAAAATATTGGTCCAATGTGATTTTGTCAATATTTTTCATGAAAATGTTTCACTATTATCAAAGAATAAAAAACTATTATCTGGAATTTAATATGAATGTTGAATGCAAATAACTTTCACTATACCTGTATTATTTATTTGAATTTTTAACAATTCTTCATCAAATCGACTCAAGTTGCTCGAGCATCCGCAGCATCGCCGCGTCTAAAATAGCCCAGATGAAAATACAAGTCGATGTGCTATAAAGGCTCGCAACTGCATTCAGTACATGAAAACCAATAGCGCTGAGTGCTCATACTGTAAAATTGTCGATCATTAGTTACATGAACAGCAATGTATTTAATAGAAGCCATTCTTTCAGCAAAGTATTTTGTGATATAAATCAAGCTCAACTGAACGAATATTTAATATAAAATATATTCAGTTGATAGTGATACATGTTTGAAGGGATTTATAAATAAAACATACGATATTGACAATTTCCCGTAATTTATTTATTCATGAAAGGTATGAAAATATTGTGAAGATCCTTGTGAATCTGATGTCTTCAAGTTTAATTCTCGGGAGTATGGTGAAAACAAAGGTGAACTGAACTCGGTATTTCAGGTGCCTGGAGGGTATACCATGGAGGAACCTAACGCATTCTACCGTGCACTCTGTTCATCAGAGACAATTCGCTCTGAAAAGAAAGGCTTCTTTCGTGACTTTAGTGAGTTGGTAATTAACAATGTGGGGGATGTTTGGATCGCAGATACCTTTGGGCGTTTGAAGAACGACTATGAACGTGTTCGTTGTGTCTTCACCGATGAAAAAATTAAAGATGTTGTGCTCGTGACTTTAAATAGAATCACACATCTGTTCAGAGGAAAAGACGCGTCGTTGTCAAAAGCTAAACGCATTGAGGGCTTCAATTTAATGTCTACGGGGAACAATGAAAAGGCTTTACTTTGTTTCAGTCAAGCAGTCCTTCGTGCACCTGTTAATGGTATGAATATTCATAATTCAATTGATCAATTGAATGAAAGACACAAAAGAAATGTACACAAGGCTGAGTTGCTTAACGAAAAGCCCTTTAACTAACGTAGTTTCTAGAAGAACAAAAATAAAAATTGAGAAAGACGAAATTGTTATTTTGTCTATTTTCATGTAAGATTAAGTTGGGTAAATATAATTTTCTGGAAAGAAACACATCATCATATTCGGAGTATTGACTCAATCAAGAAGTTTGTTACACGTTGTCTATGCCAAGTAAACACACTCACTTGTGAATTGAACGAAACAATTTGCTTAGATCAAATATATACTTGATATAAATGAAACTTTGTAGCAACGAATTCCGAGAGGCAACGCAAGAATTTTCATAATATAAATGAACATTTGTATAGATAATAATTCACTGTTTATATATTTCGGGAAAACCAACCAGAGTACATTCAAAATTCATTCTAAGAAATGATAACCAATCACAATTTCATATTCCAGATGGATAATTTGCATAGTTTGTTTGCTTACAAAACCACTTTCAATGGAAATTCCGTTTCATTAAAAAGATTATAGATGAATATGTATGAAAATCACAATATAGATTGAGATTCGTCAATATTTCACGATTGCTATTCACAAAGTTCTCAGATAAATTTCGTTTTCTATTGAAATTTTAAATTTAGTAACTTCATTTTTTTGTCATGACGTGAATTTATAACTGACACAATTCAGGGGGAAATGGTGTAGCAAAAAAGAGTGGAATATTCCCAAATACATTTAATAGTAGTTTATGAAGAACTCCATGAGTCTCAAGAATTATATTTTGTTGAGTGGTGACTTTTCTTTTTCAAATACGCACTTAGTAAATAGTCCGCCATGTGTAAATATTCTTTTTTGTGAACTGGTATTTTTCCTGGATAGCATTAATATCTCGTAATAAAAAGGAATTAGCACTGACGTCAAAATTTCACTTCATGTAACAATCTCCTCAACTCAGCCGAAAGATTAAAGTAAGCTTTGAACTTTCCTTCCAATATGAGAGGATTGTGAGTGCGATTCACTGAACTGGACACGTGAAATAAATTACTGGTCTAATGAATTCTTCTTTTCTCTGCAAAAATGAATAATCATGATTTTGTATCAAAATTATGAGCGAAATTGCTACCAAAAAAATGATAACTATCAATTCAATGTTGTTGGAATGGTTCATTGAAGTGGGTTTGATAACATTTAAAGCCTACTTGACTCTACTCGTTGAATACCTAGTTCTGTTGAGAATGTATCAAATCCTCCAATTGAACTTACCTCACATCAAAGTGGTAATTGCTTCAGAGATTCTCAAACTTGTGGCACTAAATATAAAATCAATCATTCGAATAATGCAAAAAATTCTACAAATTAGAAAAGGCACGAGAAATAATCTTTGATAACAATCAATCTTTCTTTTTATATTTCAATCAACTTTTGTGATTCTGTTCAAGTAAAGAATTACAGTTAATCTAATATAGATTACTGACAGTAGAGAGTGATCACAATCGCGGGCAAAGTAATTGCGATGTTTAATAAGCGATAATCAATCATCATTTTTCTTTCTTCTATAACTTGGAAATGATATTGTGAAGAATGAGTAGAGAACTTTTTTTTTCACTGTGATTTAGTCCTAAAGTTGTAAACTTATGATTGATCAACATAAATATTTCACACGTGGTCTGATATTGAGAGTCAAGATGATGAAATGAAATCCGAATTTATTGATTTCGTCTCATGACATGTTTTTAAAATTTAAAAATTGTGTAACATTCCATTAAATCTTTTTTAACTTTGATAATATCAATCGTAATATCCACCGGAAGGAATTAATTGAAGTGAGTGGGGAAGGTAATTCTACCTGACGAGAAAGAACTACGCCCAAAAGGAAATTAAAATTTGATTCTGTTCTCTGTTTGATGTGTTACAATATAATTGGTGTTTCATGGTTGGCATGGGTGAATTACCTTTTCTCCCTTCTTTCCCCCGGTTATTTTGTGGCCGACTCCAGACGCAAATTGTAACCTCCTCTAAACCATCCATGTATAATCAAAGGAAAACCCCAACACATTATTATGAATGTTTTTCGATGAGCGATTACCTTTCTTTCATGTCCAAAATTGATAAAAAGAAATAACGTGAACGAATGTTTCCATTTCTTTTGTGTCAGTTCCACGAATTCTCATGAGAAATTTCGTCTTAGTTTGAAACTTGGGTCAATTATAGTTTAAAAGTGGACGTATCGAATATATTCTTATTGTACTCGTGCACAACAATTTCTCTTCATTTTTCTGCTTAGTGATGAACTTCATCAGGTTAGGACAAATGTTCAAACTCCAATTTAGTTATAATCTTTGCAAGCTTTCCTGTACAATATCAAGTGTATTTCGTCATAGTTATGACGAAGACCGAAATTTGATAGTTCTAATGTACGATGTCACTGTCAAATTTATCAGAACATATGATCACGTCTTACTTAGAACCCCTCACGAGACAATTTCCTGAATATCACTTGAAGTACTCACGCATCGATAGTTATCAAGATAATGATGATTGTCATTCGTATAAAATAAGCAACGCAATTCACAGATGATTACAATCCACTTCACTTTATCTTCTTGATCTTAATTCATTTATTACGCTACAAAGACAGAAAACGGTTCAATTGAACGAAATAATATTATTATTATGTCAATTATCACTCAACAAGGCTCGTCGTTATTTGTCCTTTTTTTTTATCATTTATTTTGAAGTGTCAATTGTTCATCTCCAATTACATCATTTAAGGGAAAGTAACTTCAATCGACCAAGGGTTCAGTCTCAGCCTTGCGCTCCTCGGACGAGTGGATGCGTTAATGGCACTCGGTGATTATGAATTCGCTCTAGAAGATCTGCGAGCTGTTGCGGTTGACGAGAACTTACCAACAAAAATACGGTAAGTTTATCAATATATAACTTTTAATTTTGAGTTATAATAAATATATATATATATATATATATATATATACGACAGAAAAATTTTCCACATTGAATATAATCATGAAATTTGTTGTTGAAAAAAGGATTGGATGAAAATTCAATAGAAAGTTAGGAACTTTCAGTTCTTAAGATTAAATTCAATTTTCGATAAGAGCATTAATAGTTAATCGGTTGCGCTAGATGAAACTTTTCAATTCAATACAGGACAGGATGACTGAAATCTTCGATTTATTAATAAATTCACAATGATATTTCGATAATAGATTAAAAAAGGAACGATGCACACTGGTCCATGAATGGAAATATAAATAGAATCATGAAATATCGAAGCGTGTCACGATGACTTTACAATACATGCAAACAAACTACTATGATAATCACAAGCGCGCGCTAACAATGTTCATGAGTGAATGTATTGATTGGCTTCTATAGATATGCTTATGTACGAATCAGAGTAGCTATGTATAACGTGTAGCGAGAAGACTCCTTTTTCATCTCCAATTGAATGCAGACATAATAATTCCATTCAAATTTTATCGGAAAAATTCGAACATAAAACATAAAAGGCAAACATTCAGTAAATTTTTCCGCGTGTATAAATATAACCGCTTGACAATTTTATCATGTAGTTGATCGTATGGAAATATCGACAATAATCTGTACATGTATAACATGATCAAACACAACTCACATTTCGACTCTCCGGACATGGAAGGGTTTCGTGAAGCAAAATGGAATGTTCATAGTCGCATCAATATTCGGAGATTTCTTTTATTCTATTGAAGTAGTAGATGGAAAATGAAATTGTATTGAATGAAACATCACATTTATCCTCGCTGAACTATTGGCCAAGTCGTTGAATTATATTTTCGAATGCATTGAGTATTTTATGAGAAGTGGAGTCGTTACTCACACTCAATATTTCAATTTATAATTCCATAGGATAAATTTCGAATCGTAAAATTTTCGCATGGCTACTGTTCTACTGAACTAGCTATTCATATTTCATAAATATGGAACATTAAATTAATGAATTTAGAACAGAATTGATGTTTTGAAAGATTGTGGTAGAATTGAAGTTTATGGGTGATACAGTGTTAGGATAATTAAAGCGCGTGTTGTGATAGACGCAATTCATTTCGTTCATTATATTCCCGGACATTATTTCTTGATATAAAAATATTATGAGGGAAGTTTAATCGACAGATATTTCCGTAATAGTTGACAATATCCGATTATTCTTTCTATTTCTCATTTTTTATCTGCATTAATGGACCAAAGAGCGTTGGAGTTTGTACAGGCACTTAGTACTTTCACCAGTGTTTCAATGTTGAAAGAACTAAAGATACACTGTGTCAAGTTGTACAGTAGAAATTGCTCATGTATCCCACTCAGTAAAGAGCCCTTACTTTTTATTCTGTATACATTGGCCCTTTACCAATCGCAATTCTTCTTTCCGCCAGAAAACCGAGACGCATTAGCAGTCAAGCGAATGGAGGAAAAATGTGCCGCAAAGAGTGGAATGAAGTGGTACCTATGTAAAAAGTAATCATCAAAGCCGAAAAGCGAGTGCTGAAAATATATATAAAGTTATCAAAGGAACACAGTTGAAATCACGCTCGTACGAAAAAATTAAATTCTCACACAGAAGTTATTAAACAAGTCATAATAAGTGTGTCAAATCAAGGTAATTACATTGAGGGGAAACAAACGTATCAAAATGAGTAAAAGTGGTTTTCATTTTCACGAGTACTTGACATTAATGAGAAATTTTGTTGGGATTACTCTATTGAAATGTTACATTTGTCATAGGGTCACCTTGCAATTGTTAGTGATTTGCACTGATGTGATTTTCCTGTAAAATTGAAAAAAAAAAGTTATAACAATAAAAAGAAAATTTGTTCCCAAAAAATTCTCTTTTTTTGTTAATAACTTTTTTATTTTTGGTTCTACGACTAAAATTTATGGGAACAAAGTTATAGATAATTTAACTTGCAACAGAAAATGTTTCATCACATTTTTTGTGCAACCAGTATTTTAAATGATATGGCGGAAAACCCGTTTTCGCCCCTTTTTCAATATGGCGGCCGGGGGGGAAGGAGTTTATTTCACACAAACTCAAATTTAAGCTTCTCATGACCCCCCTAAACATAATAAAAAAAAAATCGAGTCCTCTAAAAATTGTAAGGTCCAATGTAACATTTCAATGGACTAATACAGTTTCAACGTCTTAGTATACATTCACATCATTTTCCACTTCCGACTATTATAAATAATATGAAAAAGTTGGAGAAGACAAATTCCAATCTAAAATTCCATTGTTGTATAATGAGGTAACTAACTCCATTAAGCAAACGATGAATTATTCATTGCGAATCACTAATAGATGCAAAATATGAATGTAGAATATTGTTACTTGAACTATGAAACAAATCTGCACTCTTGGCTTTCATTCTGATACACAAAATATCGGTCATGTGTCATTATTTTTATTCAAAGATTTGAGAATGATCATTCATTGATAGAAACACCATTCACTGTAAATTCCATACATTCCACGTATACATGTTATATTTTTTTTCATATAAATATGCGATGCCTAATTTGCTATAAATTTCGTGAGGTTTGTGGTAAAGCAAAAGAATCCCTCCTGATAAAATCGTCATATCAACACGATCCTTCCTGCTAACAGTGAAAGCTGTTATATACTTGTGATATCTGTTGATGCCCTATTTGTAATAGATAATAATCATTTTTTTTATTTTCTCCATTAATGTTATTTACCTTTGATTCAATTATGATAATTATTACAGTAATCATTCTTGCTATTATTCAAGATATAATTCAACATAAATTCTAAATGTATCAGATGTAAACAAGGGATATATTTGCGTTATCATTCGTTATTACTCCAGCAGGTCTGCTGTGACTGTGATTATGTAGATAAAATTTTTTCAGGTCTAAAAGTAATGATCATAATAACTTTATTCAATAAACTAAGATGCAAATGAAAATATAAAGATATTGTGCTTCAATAAAAACTCAAAATTAGTAAGAATAAACATATGTATCTTAAAAGTCATGCATGATACTGCAGTATGTCCATGTATTGACTGTATTTGTGAATAATGAAAAAAATTAAACATTTTGATGGCAGACGTGTGCAAATAATAATTTTTCAAAATTTAATCAATTGAGAACTCAATTGCGACTCATACTGCATTATCCTATCTTAAAATTACATTTTCAGTCTCACATAACCAGAATTTATCATTAAAAATATCTTTTCTCACCATTATGATATAAGTTACATTTGTTTTTAAACTCCATTTGGAATCGGATGACATTTAATGTAATAAACTTCACTTCTCGAAGACAAAAATTATGATAATTTCATGTAACTAATCCTTATCATTCACGTTGGAAGTTGTAACGATGTATGATTTCTTCTCTGGAATGTTTTTTTCTTATTCAAGTGGTTATACAAGGGAATATAATTTCCATTAGTCTATCATCAACACTCCCCTGTTGACAATTTCACCGCCCACAAGTTTTTGTTCACCTCGAGAGTAGAAAAGGAAAGCGTAGATTCTCCTTGTTGCTATCAATTTGACCTCAATAACCTCACTCTGATTTCCAACTGTGGAATTTAAAGAGAAGAAATTCTTATCAACGAATTTCTTACACTTCCTCAATTTTTTATTTAACACTTTGGTCACATGCATTTCGAGAATACACACTGAAGATTATACGATATGAATTCAGTTATTGTACAATTTTCGCAGCGGTATTTTCGCTTTATTGGTTCATATGTAAATCTAACAGAGAAATTCATTCATATTCCACCAACCATCCATGAATCTCGATAGATTCGCGCACTCTGTTTTTTTTTTTGTAACGCGGTTTTTCCTCGTGAAACTTTCAACCGCCGCACGTGTATTACTATGCATTTGAATAAAAAGACAACACTAATATTGATACAATCAATTTCAGAATTCCCCTTTTCACACCGGTTGTTTGTTCGTAATATATTCACACACGGAAATAATTTTATAATAAATATTGCTTTCTAATTTCGAATAATTCTGGGTTAACTCAGAATTATGGAGAATCACTATTTTTTCGTCGGAAAATCAAAGTCACTCGACGATATTTTACTGTATTAATGAGTAATTTTTTAAGTAGCAATAAAAACTTATATAATTAAAGTATTTTGTACACTGGTAGAGTCCGAAATTCACACAATTATTGTAATTATTAATTCGTAGTCTACTACTTTTCCTCCTTTATCTACCATTTTATTGCACACGTTAATTTATGATGAATAATTACTCGGAACTCGAATAAAATTTATATTCCTTGGATGTAATTTTTACTCTATGTTGTGTCTATTTGCACACCAATATAAAAAAAAAATGCCAAGCACAGAAAAGGACTATCAAACAGAACACAACTTTTTCTTCTTTTCATTACTTGACCAGAAGAAAATTAAATTATGTTGTATCTCTCTTCGTTTGTGGTTTCACATGTGCTTGAAAAGCTAATCATGCTCGTCTAGACGATGAAAAAAACTTCCAATTCAAAATTCTCCTTGTTTCATTAAAACATGCAAACAAAAGAATAAAGAAATGTGGGTCACTTGCTCCGGAATTGTATTGACTACATATTCTTAGTAATTCATTCGGATATATCTGTGACTATTCTCTAATTTTGTATTGTTAAGAGACGTTTTCAAGTTTAATATTCAGATAGAAAATTTGAACAATTTCACACTTGCAGTTCTGTGTTTCGTAAATCCATATTTTTAAAAGGAAATGTTGGAAGAGTTCCTCCGTATCAATACGACCATCTCTTGAAAAATTGTGATAAATTTCAATACTCGAATATTGAATATGAATCACATTCTCGATTTATCATATCAAAAAGTGATTTCGCTATGGATGATAAAAAGCTTTGTGCTGGCCAAGAGTTCTTCTGAATATTTGGGATTTTCAAGTTGTATGCAGATAAGACTGTTATGAATGCAGCGATGACGGTTTGTCACAGCCAACTGAGCATAATATCATTCAATTTGAATACGAACAGTATCAGAATATTCTGTTCACATGTATTCATATCTATTCATGTCTATCATGTCATTTAATGTTTATCTGGGATTTAGTTTTGAAATGAAAAACATTCAATGATAAATGTTCATCCCCGTATTAAGCTGGACTAATTAGCCTCATAAACTCCCTCACCCAATCAAAGCAAATCAATTTCAACAAAAGGCAACCTATATTTAGAGTAGATATGAATTTAGCCGATTATTATTGGATATTCATATTCAACAACATCAATGCCTTGTCCTGTCTTTACAATAGAATTATTCTCAAATCATGTAGAATAGGTATCACATCTGTCGATTACTTGCCTACAAATATCGGAGAAAGCTGGTAACCAGAATGTCAAGTTGTGTTGGACAACGAATGTCGATAAACTGATAATTCCTATCAGATAAATTTCTGTCAATCCAAGCTGATCGCTGAGTATCGTCTATATCTGGATAACTTTAATTGGGTTCCATCTCTTCATTACACGTAATAGAACAGAATTTATATATTTTCGAAGTTCCAAGTTGAGGAAAATCGATGTTAATAACGAAAAAAAAAACAAAAAAAAATACTGGCTATAGCCTGGAGCATTCATTACTTGTAACAGTTGTGTATTAAAAAAAAAATTAAATTGATGCAAACGTAATTTGGTAAAGTTCGAAAATATTCAAATGAAATAAAACGGAGTCGAAACTTTAAATTCTTTCATCAATAAAACGTGATACTAAATGAATGACGCATTTCCACTTCTCATACACGAAAATGGTCCCTCAATTCATAAACAAATTTTCAAAATTTTTGTTCGTTATCAATAACAGTGTGTCTCATCGAGAAGACCCCACCTATGTTGTATAGTTCCGCCGTATATATCCTCCATATCCAAAATTAAAGTGAATTAGCGAAAAATCAATCCGACGTTCGTTTCTTATTTATTTTCAAATTAAATATCTCTAAATCTAATTTTCTTTTGGTAACAAATTGAGTATTCCAAGCGACCCATCATGATATCAACTTCTTTATTTAATTCATTTCAGGATTAATTGATAATATCACGTCTGCCCAATCTATTTTATTGAGTTCACACTGTTTGCTGTCGCATCTTCTCTCTTACCCGATACATATATTGTGAATGTAAATTTTTGTCATATATACCTAACTAACTTTTTCAAATTGGAAAAATTATAATCGGCAAAATTATCCTTCTACAACTGAACTTCACGCACAATTCTCAAACAGGTCACGAAAATCAGCGTCTAGTAAACACATCAGTATTATCGAGTGATCTAGAAACATAAAACGAAGTACGTGACTGTGTTGTTGCATATTGTAGTTAAATAAATTATATATTCATGCGGACGAAAGTTAATAACTTCCAAACCACATCATAGTGTCCTATTGTCATTTTCGGATTAAGTACTGGGTTTGTACTCAACTAAATATACTCAACTTCTTTTGAAGTTGTAAATTTACGTATTCATGTTGATGAATAAATTATAATGTGGAAATGTCTCGCTGTTAATTGTTAACAGGTACGCAAAGTGTGAACTTATCAAAGTCATGCATATGCCATGTTTTCATATTGCGCTATACATATATTAAAGTACACATGAAAGAGACGACCAATTATTTATTAATTTCATTTGGTTGCAATCATACATATTTCTAACAAGAGTAGACATGATAATACGCTGGAACGAACACATCTACGTAATTTGTCATTTGAGATGCGAAAAATGAGTGGTGCGCGCGTGCAATTTTAAGTAACTTCCATTGTACTCAGCCGAAAAGAGCGCGCATGAGCGATCAATAATAGTTGTGAGCGCAAGGGAAAAAACGTTGAGGTAGTTCATATTATTCCATCGTCATGTTATCTGTCAATTCTAATGCACAGCTGTCTGTTACATTTCCAATTGCTCCACCGATGAAAATTCCCCCATGATATTGAGTATTAAATCTATTTTGCAGGGAAAAGCTGGAAACGAAGCAACAAGAATGTCATGTCTTAATGGATAATTCAAGGAAAATGGTGACGAAGAAAGGAATTTCAAATAACAATGAGATGAATCCAATACAAAGGAATTATTATCGTGAACGTAAGACAATTATTTGTTTTCTTCCTCTTTCTTTATCCTTCGTTTTAATGATACAGTGCTCTTTCGATCCATAATAAACATAATTTTGCTGTATACGATGTAGCATACGAACATTTATGCAATCATAAAGGACGAAAGTACACACTAAACACAAATACTAATAGTTTCCCGCATATCTCAGTAGAACAATTTTGGCTAATATGGTAAAACGCCAACAGCAATGATAATACTAATATAAGGTCGTTGATATATTTCCACTCTGTGAAAATTAAACAAAAATGTTACAAAATAATATTTTTAGGTAATATTTACAGTGCTTATTGATAAAATCAAATTTATTTCTATTTATTAAAATTTATAATTATCACCACTTAATTGTGTCTCTCGACAATGGATTAATTTTTAGAATATGAATCATGTGAGAACTTGTGAATTTGAATAACTTGACTTGTAAAATTTGACTTCGACTCAGATTTTTATTCCCAAATGAAAAAAAATATCCCGCGCGATTTCATCGACTGTAAATAACTCACTCTACATATAGAATATGACTGAATAACGCAGGAGCACGAGCTCTACATAGAAAGGGGGACAAACAGAAAAATGGTAATAAAAATGATAACATTAATGTAATTGTGTATAATCAAAAGGATTATAACCTCCAGCTATTCCACATTTCATTTCGAAATTTCAAATCGCATGTATAAGCTATAGTTAATTAATAATATTGATACGAACCGCTACGTTACAATTATCATTATTTTTTTTATTATTAACATTACGAGGAGTGATGGTAAAACGCGGCCATGACGGTCATATTAAAATCTCATGAATTATTTTGATGCTCTCCTGAATCCATATTGTGTTTTATCTTCATAGAAAATTATACAAAAGGAATGGAGTTGAAGTCATAAGTGAAAAAGTAAAAGCAAAATTATTTACGAGAATTTCAATACTGATCAATAGCATTCGAAATGAAATTTGAACGCCGCCACCTCACCAAAACCAATGCCAATTGGCGGCCGCATGAATCCATGAAAATGAACTGATCGAATTCAATTCCAAAATCGAAGGTTATTTCAGTTCATTGTCCTCATATTCAATAACGGGTTTCACTTTTACTATGGAAATGAAACACAAATAGAAACACAAATTCATTTGAATTTTCGAAGCGTTAGAGAATATTAAAGACCTAGCGATCGGGCCTCATATAACACCAACATAACTTTGCTTCTGTACGGAAAATATTCCACAAAGCTTAAATTCCAGCTTTATACTCAGTAATTGAAGATAGAACCAGTAGAGCACAGTATTATTGGAGTTTTCACTTATAAAAGAGTTCAGTTTGCATTCAAAACTTGTATTATTTTAATGATTTTTCATACCAATTGATAAACGGTTATGAATTTTATTAATTGTAGAACATTCAATGTTGTGTCAATTCAACTTGAACTCTAACCAGTCATTCATGCTGCCATGCCGAATCACAAAATATTTAGTGGAGGCAATAGCATATTGTGCCAGTTGTGTACTTACAGTAACAATTACAAAATGAATTACAGCTCTATACATCCGTTATACATTGATAAATATTGATGGTCTCTAATCTTCATTCCATATTTCTGTTACTGACATAATTTATACATCATAAATTTATTTTACTAAAACTCCTGTTAAATACATGATTCCATAAGTGATATCAAATATTCATTTGATGGAGCTTGATTGAATAATTTATCAGGGAATCTTTGGTTTTTGTCCAGTATCTTGCGTCCATCAAGCTTTCCAAAAGCTTTTCTAAATTCGATAAATTTAACTTCAATAAATTCAATCTCTCGGAAACACTTTTTCAATTTGATAAAAATTTCACTTGCGTCACGAATTTTATTCTCAATTCAACGATGGGAATGGAGTTAATTTGAATTCCGATTGGAGTTTGAAGTGAATTTCTACAAAAACCTTTTATCAATTTATACATTTCATATATATTGTAAATTTCCGCATGAAACTTGTATCCTCTTCTGTTATTCACATGAGTTCAATCTCATTAAAAATTCACGTGGATAATGACGCAGACATCCACGCCAAATCAATTACGTCCGCGCATGCTGCTTTAAAAACGAATTCATTTACCCAATTAAGTGGAAAAATAAAATGTTCAGTCGAGTTCTGTTTCCCTAATTTATTATTCAAATAAACAAGTTCATTCGCGTTATTGTTTTCTCTGAAAATAAATAATTAGCAGGTAAATCTGGTCGATCTATTGTTCTGAATAAAGAGAATTTTTATATGAAGATATTCACGATCCACGAATTGAAATGAAAATGATCGCAAAAATAACTTTCAAGGGAATATGTTGCGTCTCGTAGTAGTTCTTTTTTGTGTTCATATTGCGACCAAATATTGTCAAACCACAATGTATCAGGTGATGTAACCAAATATGATTATATGAAGTCATTCTTCCGTCTGGATGAACATCCATGCTTTTACGCGTCATCAATCTCCCGTGATGTATGACACTAGTAAAAAATCTGGGCGTGTTGCTGGACAAATATCAAAAAGGAATATCATGACAGACTGGATAAACTGGTTGTTATTTGCTTTCTATATTCACATCCATCACAAACATGTGAGAGTAGAGACTCAGAGAGATCATTGTTTTGTCTGTGGTTCAGAACCATCATATAAAATTGAATTAATACCACCACTTCAAAGATGCGTGGAATAAACATTAATGCATTAGGAACTCGACGGGTATTATAAGATTGAACATATCACATCCAAAGCAACTGAACATTTTCGAATTAATGAAAATCTTCGGTACGTCGTACAGATACAGAAAAAATATATAAAACGCGATATTTTCACATAAAATACATTTCATTATTCCGATGTAATCGTACGGTACGAACGTATAGTATGACATGATGAACAAGAGAAAAATAATATCCTTCCACGTAGAATGCATATGGAATGAATTCCTGAAATAAAGCGCTTATAGAAAGGCGCTTATTTAGCCTCACAACTTCCGCTTCCTTTATTTTACATTATTTTTATGTAAGCATTTTTACAAACTTGATCGTATACAACTGTTAAATGAACTATATTGCAACAAATTTTTTTTTTGGATCACTCTGCTGATTATTTTTTTTGATTCTTCAATCTAATGCGTTTGAAGTATCAACATCGAATACCTTACCAACAAGAATTAAATTAATTCCTTTTTAATATTAATAGAAATGGACTATGGCAGAGAAATAAATACGTATGAGGATCAACATTGCTGCAATGTATAAGAAATGATGTATTTTCTGTTATTTTCTTATTTTAGTATTTTCTAGAGTCAATCAAATTCATTCCCGTATTGTGTACGATGGTGATTGAGAAACAGTTTTTTAGTCTTTTGTTTATTTGGAGATGATGGACATTGCCGTCAGTGAGATTGTTAGGATCTATGGATGATTCCTACTTGCTACTACTTTCATATTCTCCTCAAGTAAATATTATTTTGAGAAATATCACATCAAAGGAATAGATTTTCATCAAATTTTCCGCTGACCGCGCGAACTACCCAAGTGTTAAGAAGTCGAAAGATATAAATTTCAGCGCACTATTATGACCTAGTTGATATTCCCCTATTGAAAAGTAAGTGATTGTCTTTTCGTTGATCATGAATTTTTATGGGTTTTGTTTCATTTCAATTGAAATTTTTCCCGCTTTCAACAAGTCATCAACAGGCGTGCAGAATTCATGGCATCCATCATCCCCTTTTATTCTTGGAGTACTCCATTAGTCATAGGTGGTGTGCATCCAAGTTTGTGTTTGTAAAATACCTTGGCTTTGGAAGGAAGTTTGGTAGGTGACAATTGTCTCATTGTCAGAAAATTACATAAGCTGAGAAATTTGAATTCCAGTCATTTATCACATCAGTGCCAAACTAGCAGGAATCACAGGTAGATGCTACACAACCTAAATTCGGTGCAAAATATTCCCTGTAATTCGCATATCGATATCTCATCTTGATTTCTTATACAACAGTTTCAATACTTTCAGGAATAATCGCAAACGAGAATTCACTAACCCGCGCTAGCAAGTCCAGTGATTTTGCTAATGAAAAAAAAAACAGTTGAGTCACATTTTAAGAGCTAGTAGTTTAGGCAATCGAAGAAACAACAAAACACCGAATTAAATTATTCCAAAGTTGAAATTATTGAAATAGTTGAATCGTTTCAACGTTGTGATCATTTGAGCAGATATTGTCTGAATGGGTAAAAAAATTCCTCAGACTGCTTAGGAAAATTGGCACAACGGTATAATGTGGCGAAGGAAAAAGATTTTCTTGTCCAATAAGAAAGAACAATCATGTTCCTTTACATCACCAGACTTCAATGCATGACACCATTACACTGCGAAATTCACTGTAGAATTCACTGCATTCGAAAACTACATTCTCACTACAAAATGTCGTGAAAATGTTCCGAGACGTTTTGTTATGAAAAAAAAGATCATGTTGGAAAATTCGGAATGTTTTAAAAAAGATACTAAAATGTGTCACTCAGGCTCGGAGTGTGAATATAATGTAATTGGTAGAAAAGAAAATAAAATTTCTGGAAAGAATCTCCGATTTCAAAATTTCACATACAAAAATACACAAGAAAAAATGAGTAACGAGTAACGAGTTTATATGAATAAAAGTCTCGTCCTGAAACGGTTTAAAATTTCTCAATTCTCTTGTGGACGTACAAAAATAAGTTTTCCTTTCATCACTTTTAACTTCTCTGCGAAATTTTTTCCTTTTTCTACCTGTCTGACTTCTGCAAAGTTTCGTTTAATCAATATAGAAATTATTCCGTAAAATAATTCACAGTTATTGAGTTAAAACCATTTTTTTCATGAAACACATCTAACACAGAGAATATATTTAACAATATCTCGGCGAATAACCATCACAAAATGTCCACTCCACACCAGTTTTTTTTCCGATTTCTCATCCTTCATCCAAATGTTCAAGTCTGCCTCTACAAATGATCATCCGCTTTGGCCACAAATGAATTGTCCATTTTGGCTGAAGCAAACCACCTTAACCGCGATCGAGTGTATTTGTGCTCCAACCACAGGGACGTTATATTGAGCTTTTCATTACAGTTATTTCCGAAAAGTTAGAGTACAGTCACAAATATAAGAATATAATATACAGATATTGATGTGAAACTCTTTGTGTGCATCTACCTATTTGTAGGATTGACTCATTTTCTTTGGGGACTTTTTGGCCAATTAAATTCATAATAATATTCCATAAATATCAATAACGCTTGAGAACTGGAAAAATTGAGATTTATTTTAAATTATTGCTTGTTTTTAGTAGGTCAAATCGATTTCATACAGTCCGAGAATTCGTCAATTTGAACAGGATATGTTAACATCGTGACCTATTTCAGGCATATGTTTTCCAAAATTTCATTTTTTTTTTATGTTTTACCAGAGGACAAATTATGAAGCATAAATTATTAACTTCAGACGATAACACTGAATATTCTGCTGACCTCAGCTTGAATAAAAAGTTAGGTTAATACATGGCACAATAATTGAACTGTTGGCGCGTTTTTCTGAATATTGTGTTATTGGTCTTATTGATTGTCATGCCAACCAGAATTGGAAATGCAAATTAAAAATTTGCGATTTTCTGCATTCAAGAAGTTTCAAAGAAAATCTGAAGCTTTCCATCTTTAAACTTTGAACATAAACGATTTTCTCACATCGACTGGTGGAAAAAATCATAGCAACACTTCTCAAGATTCTTTTTATTTTTTTTTCTCAACTCTGATGGTTCCGAGTTCACAAATCATCTCGTAGCAAACATATTTCTGTCCACAAAGACACGCCAACATCAAGACAAGTTATGAATTGACAAAATGTTCTCGTTGTGATTCTGCAAAATCTGTAAATGATCGGAAAGAGTTGAAAAAAATTTTTAATTCTGCATTATTTTATTGATACGGAAAAAAAAACTGAGAAATGATTCGAGCAAATTACACTAGGCGATAATGTTGTTGCATGGGAGAACGCTGAAGTGTTGTCTATCTCAAAACTTTTCCACACAATGTCAATCAGTATAAATTCAAGTGTTCTCTTTCACACACGCCGAAACCTCCTGACATTCGCAATCGACCCTTCAGCACCCGCACTGTGAGCTATATTTTCACGCAACACTATTCAACCAATAGAAAGTCGATGTGGCGCAAGCGAGATACTAAAAATAACACTCGCGCTGAACCAATTAAAACGATTCATGTTGGAGAGCATATATTTTTCATAATGTATATATTTAATAAAATATGTTTTGAATAAATTGAAGCAAGTATCGTAAAACAATGCGGATCTTTGGTTCGACCTATTCGCAAAAACATATAGCTATACATTTTGCAATAAGTCCATGAGTATTGATCGTGCCACTGCAGGCTTTCATCGCGTTGTCAGTAAAAGTCCCTGTTGTGAAAACAAAAAAATATCATGTCGAGAATGTTGGAATTTTGTCAAAAATTAAAACGACGGCAAATCACCACAGCCAACAAAAAAATGAATTCGCCAACTTCGAGCAGAAAATTCATTGTTTCATTGACCTCAACTATCTCTCCATCCCCAATCGAAAATGTTTTATATTCCATTCTATAATTGCAGAGATATTTTTTCCGATAATATAAATAGTTAATTCATAATAAACGACGAAATCAAATTTTCAACAGTGATTCAATTATGGCGAATAAATTTTGTTTATTTACTACGATACGATATCAATGACGATGTGGACGCTATCATCCCTGTATGAATAACCACCATTATCAATAATTACATCACATGTGATACATGAATCGATATCATTTTCAGTGTTGGTTAGATATCTGATATTATAGGGGACCACAATTTTTTTATTACCTAAATCGAGGCATCCGTTTACGCACAGAAAATACATCCTATTACTGAATTTATATATAGATATACATATCCTATAGTCCGGGGAGGCATATCTATATGACCCCCGATTCTATTTCCATGCAAATGTCAGCAGGATCAATGTATACCTGACGCACATTTATAGTCTCATGCCATAGAATTTTAACTTCATCCTACCGCAAAGAAATTTTAATTGCATTTGTAAACGACAGTTTCAAAATGACATTTTAATACAAAAATGTATTCAATTGTTGGCGTCGTTATACGAAGTTGAACATTCATGTCATTTTCAAGAGTTTTATCATTCTACAGAAAAAAAAAGGAAAATGAATAAATATTAAATACAAATGTAATACTATACCAGTTTTTGAAATATATTTAAATTACGATATCAAACAGTATTTTCTATTCGTATGTTAATTAAGGTTAAAAGTCATAGGTGAAATTATATTGAAGTACTTAAATTCGTTTCATATTTAATTAGTATGAAATGCTATGTGAGCACTTTCATTAGAACTATCAGCATAATAGGGCACTTCATCATCATCCGATCCCTCAAGACTTCATTTCATATTGCACTCACTTCCACTTCGAAATTGATCTCGTTCGTATGCGCAATAATTTATTGAAAGAAAATTAGAATATTTTTCCGAAAATATAATTAGTGAAATATTTGTGTCCAATTCACAATGAAATATTTCCAAGAATAACTTTTTCAACATCGCAACATTATAGCATAACAAATAATTTAGTTTATCGCTACATATTTTAGTCTTGGTCAGGGAAAAAATTGCAGATGATATATATGTAATATATAATATATATAACTATAATGATCCGACAACATTATTTTTTTTTGTTTGATGGCTTTTTTCCAACCATTGCTTCAGACAGAAGTGATTAAAATATGTAACAATTAATTACTGGGGGCGAAATTTATCGATTATCAATATTTTATGAATAACTTACGAACCGTACGGTGCACAAAATTCATAACGACGCATATACTATATACGATCATGTTATAGGCAGCTCCTTTTTTCTTCTTTTTGCACTTCAACTCCACGTCATGTCTGGTTATGCCTCTACAAACCCAACATAACGTGAATAGATTAAAATTTCAATGGACTGTGGAGTGTCTGAGTAAGATAGACATACAAGTTTAGTGATGTTTCAGCTCAAGATCACACACATCCATTTTGTTACACGGTTGTATACACAAAGATACAAAGTTGCCGGCAGTAAAGTTCCAGCGCATATGATGAAAGTGAGTTCATGCATGAGAACAATCGATTGACATGTGTATTTAATAAATTGGTTGTGTGAACACCATATTAGGCAGTAAAAATTGAGATAATTCAATTACGTTGGGGGATTTTTGCAGTTGGGTTGGTAATTCTCCGTGTTTGCGGAAATATTGCCAAATATTTATAGAACGAATCGATTTGTTGTTATATAGCTGATTTGCGTCCATCTAAGGGATATGTTATGATCAATTAGTGGCCTATTTGGGTTATCCCATCAACATTTCTGGACTCTCTCTCAATTTAAAGTTGTTTAATTGATGATGAAGATCGATCCTGTTTGGATTCTACCATGTTTATGGCATGATCGATCACATCAGTTGATTCAATATCTGTATACGGCGAAAAATTTATCGCAAAAATTACAATGGTACTATTGTAACCAAGGAACATACTGAATTTATTCGAGAATTTAATAAGCTATATCTGAACTAATAATTTCTATTATGCTATGAAAATCAATTTACTTCAATGTAATCGAAAAATATCTATATCCATAGTAATTTTTTCTAATCGACGGTAGTAAACACAATTCATTTGTCATGACACCACGATCTGTATTGGAGCTCGAAAATATGTTGGTCTCGTTCAAACAGTCTTCACGATGGAATGTCATGGCTCAGATATTATATTATTAGAATATTATTTATTATACATTTTGGGAATGGGTTTCGGTTGATATTTCTGATTATTTCTGTTTCACGATAGAGAGCATCTGCCAAGGTTTAGATTTCGATCGCACCGAATATCTCGATGGCTCTACGATCAAAATGACTATTCAACTTCGACCAACCGAAACTCCAGTTCCATACAAGAATAATATGAACTGATGAGAATTGTTTTGATTATGTATAGAAGAGGAATCGAGAAGAGTTTCTTTTGTTTATATGTGAATATCTGTGCTGCATACTTTTTTGATTTACTGCACTCAGAAAAATCTAAGAAGAAAGAGAATACAATATGAGATTGAATGTACCAGTTTTTTCCTATGCGAAACAAGTCTATTTTTTCGTTAGACATTTTTCAGAGGTATCACAGAATTTACTATTTTATTGCTAGCGAGTGATGTTTTTTTTTCTTCGTGCGTTTCTAACCTACGAATAGCGCGGAATTTTGTCTCGCAAAGTGTCTTTGGAACTAAAACTCGTGACATCCCTTCAGCATTATTTCAATATTCAATTTTACGTTACTTTAATTTTAAAGGAATTATTATTAGCTATTGTGACTAAAATGTTGACTCCTAATATGAAATCAATAGTTGATAGATGAAAGTGTCAAAAAAAATTTCATGAAAAGATTCTTTTTTCAAGCAAACCTAAGAGAAAACCACTCACAATGTTCATATACAGATCAGAGAAGTACAAATTGCCAACTATCCTATAACTAAACCATTAAATTCAGAGATACATTACTTTCCAGTTTTTTGTTATGAATTTCATTCCCTACACAAAAGGTTCCAGGCAATTCTATTCTATCACGCCCTGTTTCCGCGAAGTTTCACTACAAAAATCACTCTGAGAATTTCTTTCACAAACCTCTCTTTGAAATTTTTTGTAAAGTTTTCTCCATATCTAAAGTCTTGCGGATGACGCTGTGTCATGCCCTCAACGTCTAGTTATACATATAAGTTAGCTGAATCATGTTGTAATAGATTTAATCTTTTGTATTTTCCTTAAAATCGTCAACAGGCCACGAGCGATACTGCAACACAACAAAATAGTATCACTAAAGAATACAATGGAAGAATATCAAACCAAACCCAAAATATTTATCAATTCTTTTCTTTTCAACCCTGCATAATTACCGTACAGGATTACAGAACAAAATTTATATTTGTTTGAGTTATTATTGTCCAAGCTGTTCTGGCAAGAGTTATTTTCACCCGATCACCTTGGCCGGGTTAAAATTGATAGTCGAGCGTAAATCAGAGTTCCGAAAGCAAATAGAATAGATTGAACAATCAACGTTACAACTCCCGGAAGCGCAATCGCAATGATTGTTCGCTATATTGTGAATCGCATACAGTCATGTAAACTTTTTGAATATAACCACACACAATAATTGGTCCCTTTTTGGAGAACTAATTGATGAAATTATTCGTTTTGTGAACCATAATGAAGTTATGTATTTGTCATCAATATGTTTGTTCTACTCATTCTCAACAAGTATTAATTCCTCATCATCATCACGATTCTCAGTTAAAAATCTTAAATACTCAAACTCCAATGTCACTCACTGTAGCTAATATGGATTAGTTAATAATAATAAGTGATTTATTGATAACTGATAAGTATTTATTTGTCTGAAAGTCTTCGTCAATATTTTACTTCCAGAATAAACAAATGAATAAATTCCATATTATGTGTCAATAATACTTATCAAGTCTCAATGGACATTCGATACATATACCATCCACCATCATTCTCACCAAACAGATAATTATTATGCCTAATCAAGGAGAAATAAAGAATTCATTTCTATTAGCCACAAACGAAAACAGATCTATAATGAGCAAAATTAAACTGATGAGCTTTTATTATGGTCAACTCTACATCTTCATCACAAATTCAAAACACCATCAAAATTTTATTTGTCAAATTCCTCGTATTTCGACGAGATCCTCTCTGGTCAACTAATTAGACAATCAACTGGAATATACCAAAGAGAACTAGGGCGAGCAACACTATTGATTGGGACAATCTCGGAGAGCCATTAAATTCAAGTATTCTAAATTAACAAATGTCACTCAAGGTATTAGGTTTCAATATGAGATTGAACAAATTAAATGTTCAAAAATTAATTCCTATACCAAAATGTGCACCCCCTCTTTCTCACCATTCATCATTAGAAAAGTACTTATGATAAAATAGGCAGCATCGACATTTTTCCATTTCCTTCTTTTGAGGTAGACCCAAAAAAGTGTCCACTGTACTACAATTTACAGATTTACAATATGATTATTGGAGGAAATTAAAAATCTTCCGGCTTGAATCAAGTTTCAAAAACATCAGTTTCAATTGCATTTTAAATTGCCGACCTTCATTCCTTGGACATTAAATTTGCCCTGCTGTGCAGACACATCTCATTTACTTGTTTTTCAGGTTTCTGTGGTGAACAATACGCAGCTTTTAAGGAAAGCAATTGAAATTGAAATTGAAGTAAAAACATTTGATAGACACATTAACTCTTTATTACTGAGCACAAACAAAATTGTGATAATTTAATCTTCATGCGTAGGTAGAAAATGCCTAATACTCTACATGAAAGTGCGTGGGTGGCTCACACCTTCCGAATATGCGCAGGAACACAATAATTAACATCACTTTTCATCTGTATAGTTACAACGAAATGAAACAGATGTGCATGATCGGTGCAATGTGAAATAACAATTTATCGTTCACGATAGATGTCATAGTTTATCATCCATAAAAATATTCAACCCTAATATGTTTTCATTTCTCTCATTATTACAACAGAGATGTATTCAAATTTTCTATGAATTTCAAGAGCACAAAGATGAATATTACATAATTTAGGTGTTAGACGACGAATGAGCACAGAAAATTCGCTCTCGCGAGAAACACGTTTGAAATTGTAGCGCTCTATCGAATACTAATTTAACTGTTCCCATTTATCTGACAGCTCATAGCTGCTCGTCAATTAGACGAATTCCAACTTGAAATTGCAACCACATATTCCTCTAGAGTACAATTCTCCACGGAATATACGTTATATATATTCTGATCATAAAAAATTCCGAATTTTGTAGTCGTTCTTCATATTGTGCAGCATATTAATGTGTTTCATACGAACAAAATTTATACTCCAATTCGTTTACACATTTCAATCGATCACTCAACGCTGACCCTGTCTATTCAGAACTCTTATCATGTCACAGTGTATATTATGCAATATTGACAAGAAAACCTCATTGCATTGAAGTATTCTGAATCCATTCCATCTTGATCAACACATCGATTGAGTTGATAAGCGTGCCCACCCATTTTGAAGTAATAAATCTTTCCTTCTTGTCATTCAAAAAATATGTACTCTGATGCATTGACAAGATATGACATTGCACCTCGAAACTTTGCCTCAAATCCAATGCTGCCAATATTCAAACGTGTTTTTCATCGAAATGCATGTTTTTGACTGGGTATACATGAAAAGCAAACCAAACAACTGTTCCACTTCTAATCAAGACGTCTTTCTCCTTATTCCAATAATTATTCTCATTAATTGAGTTAGAATATTGAATTGAAAATCAATTTTTTTAGATGTCGCAGATATTCCAAATGAAATAGTGAATTTCACCATCAGTTTTTAATAATAATAGTAATAATATTTATGTTTTTTTTTTCTCATCTTTTACATGTGTGATATAGTTGGAAAAAATCTACAATTCGATTACACTGCCTTTTTGATTGCTTCACTTCGAAATGTTCTCGGGTGCCGAATTATCTACACTCCAAAGCTATTTTTTTCCACAGCCCCACCGTGACATTGATTTAGCAAACTTTCTCAAGTTCACCCAACTCAAAGCTATGTCGAAAATGTATAGAGTGTTCTTAAGTATAAAATGAACTTTTCTTTCACTCATGACAGAGACCTGCACGCGCCTGCAAGTTGGCAGATGTGAGGAAATAAAACGGATTTCGCATAAAAGTATACGTGAATTTTGGATGAACAAAAATAGTAACTAACGTTGTATATCATTATTGTTGTTTCTCTGTAGCTGCACTCTGTAGTTGTGAGAGTAAAAAAATAGTGATATTTAATGACGAGATGACAATTTTTTCCGATACTAATAAGATGCAAACAGATTCTACCTGCATGGATTTATGACAGCAAATAAAAACATACACGCAGGATGGTTGATACACTACCCGTTTCACAGAGTCATGGGTGATGTATTATGCCCATCTTTCCGCTTGGTAAACGAGACGTGTGGGTGGTTGAAGGGCTTCTCTGTATAAATGGGATAAAAAGTGTGAAGATGGCAATGAGAATATGTATCCACTGTATAGCCAGTGAAAAACAAAACATCTCAATCGAAATACTGAAAACTCCCCGAATAATCGGGGAAAAAAAAAGCCGGTTCCTAATTTAATGATGTTTCACTGATACGAAGAACAATTTTGTTGGGATTTCTTGTTTATTTGATGAGGATACAATTTCGAAGAAGATCACTCAATTCAGAGCAAAGAAATTCTGATTTTTCCACGAAAAGTTATCTCCAGATTGTTCCATCGTTAGAAAGTGATTGAAGCAGCAACAATTTCGCTATTTTGTAGAAATTTCCATCGAAGATTTATATTGAATATCGAAAATGTCCGATTGGACAGCGCATCAATTCTACATCGATAAATGAAGAATAAAATCAATAACTCTACTCTCGTATATTCAGTGTACAAAGTTGTTTGCTTGCGATTTCCTCAACAAACAGAATCCATATAAGAAAAAATCTTACCGAGAAACCATAAATGTGAAGTCAAGCTACTACATGAGACTTATTAACTTTCCCATACAAAAACTTTTTCCTGCTAAGTTGGATGGTTGAACAAAAATCAATACAAGGTGAATATTTTAGACTCACACATTATCATAAATTTTTCATCTGCACCAACCCGTGCTGCATTTCTTTATATAAATACGCAATCAAAGGGAAGTGAACAGAGACAAAGAGACCTGGAACTATATCAGAATATCTATGTACTGAAGTATAAATCTCTGAGGGGTTCTGTAATGCTTTTGTTCCTTCCCGGTAGATTGATATTCCGAATGTCAACCTCTGTAAATATCATATTTAATGCTGCAGCCAGTTTGAATTTTTATAGTTTTCGTTGTGAAGTTATTCCCTAGCTACCAATTATATCAACATTCTATACTGTAGATAAACATTGGTTCTCTAAAAAATACAAAGGCTTTATTGTAGGACACATCTCATCTCAATGTTAAACCCACAGGTTACAGAAAGAGTATAACAGCTGAAAAAACTCTGGATTATAAATTGTCCGATCGACAATGTCAGAACAACAACATTGCGTATACCAATTTTGCAATGAGTACGTGTATATTTTTTAAATTAAAGAAATTGAATAATTCAGAGAACGAAGAAAATTTCATGATAAAAATAATAGTCGACTTCAAATTATGAGGTTTCACTGTAGGAAAAAAAAGGAGTATTCGGCTTCCCACGGTGAATTTTTTCACTTTCGATACAATAACATTATTCAAATTCTGTAGGGGTCGCTCCGCAATGCACGTTCGCAACAATAGTCCGTTCATTCCTGAATGCACTTGAGAAATAAGAATATAACAACCATTGAAATAAATTTTTCGTTTCAATGTTTGCTATTCATCTCAGTTTTGAAGAGAAAGAAAAAAAATTTAATCAATACAAAGTCTGTTAAGTTGAAACTTCGTAGTCGTTTAAAAGAAAAATGTCCGTGAAAACTGAAATTTTTCAAAAATAAAAATAAAAACGTGGAAAACACTTAATTTAAAAATTGGAAAACCCAGAATTTTCAACAATAACTTAATAAATGAGATTCTGTATTTCTGGGCATAGCCAAACAAATTTTTGTTGATGAATAACCAAACTCAATTTTCATTGTGCAGTGAAAAACAAATGTGCTGAAGCAGGCCAATATCTGATATCTTCTATGTGCGATAACAATTTACGGGTCACATCAGTGATTGCGTGAGCTGTTTTTTCGCGTAACTTCAAGGCACACAAACTAATTTGCTCAAATCTTCAGGAAATGTACATAATATAAGCAATGTAAATCAGGAAATCTTGGAGTGCACTTGGTCACGTACAAATTCACAATACTGTTTACACAAGGACTATTTGAAAGTTAAAGAACAGTTACGGTAGAAACGGTGAACCATAAATTTACAACTAATTCGTATTAGCAAATGGAAGTCGTGCAGAAGGTTAAGAGGATTACTCGACATTGCTAGTTATATCTGTATGCGAAAGTAATTTTATCTCATGGCGTTTGAAAATAAATGTCACGGTTGTCGTTGGTTTATTCTCTAGCTCTTCAACCCGAGTTGACTGGGGGCTCACATCCACTCCTGAATGGTCTTTCAAAACTCGTTGAAATTCGTGAGAGTCCAATTGTTGGGAAGCATGCGGTTGCGGCTGACAATATAAAGATTGGTGATACAGTAGCGAGTGAAGCACCATTGGCATCATGTCTCTTACCCGAATACTATGGCACACATTGTCATCATTGTTTCGTAAGGTAAGCGCATAATATATATTCATTAAAAATGTCCGCAAATTTCTTTTTTTACATTTCATTCAATGTCATCACCTCATATAACCAATATATTGTATTACTTCATCATATCCATGCTCACCGTCTTCCCTTCTTTTTTCTTCACGGTTCACTGGTTTTTATTGTGTTGTGAACGTTCATATATATTCAAGATATTCATAGAACATTTATGAGAGGAGTGTGAAGTGCAACCACGTGTTCACTGTGAATTGCTTCGGAATTTATTCATTCATCAGTGGCTTCTCCATTCCAGTTTTTATTCAACATCCCCGACAAAAGGCGCAATTTAATTCTTGTTTCGCTCTATACAAGATCAAGTTAGGTGAGACAGTCTCCTAGAAATGTTGGAGTTACAAACCACATCAAATAATATTTTTATTGTTAATGCATCAAAATTTTATAAATGTCGGTAATTTCATTAAATATCGAATAAATTTGGACACTACGTCACCGATTTTCCTAAATTATAATCACAAGTTGAGGCATGTTGAGAATCCTTGCAAATGAATTCCAATCTGGAATAACATCATATATACATCGCGTATACAACGCTAAATATTATTATGATCGTGTACTTTTGATTTTCGTGCTGAAATTCAAATTTTGTTTTTTTTCCAATACTGTAAACCATGGAACTGTGTTCGAGTTAGAACAAAGAATTCCTTGCAATTGAAAATATTCAAGAAAAAGCATGCAAGAATATACGGACGAATGAAGAAAGCTGGTTTTGCTTCTCATCAATTTGCCATTCTTGGAAAAATTTATATTTCGCTGGCTCGTTCAGAAGAAATGTAATCAGTCAATTAAATTCCGGGCTTTTCTAAAAGAATATTTTCAATAGAGAATCGCTTGTTTTCGTCGAAATGAAGACATGAGCAAGCTATGAAGTAGCTTTAGAGGCACTCATCAATATTCTTCACCATATAAAAATATTGGAAGTGAATTATGGTGGATCATCTCCGTTGTCATATCGTGGTCACACAATGCACATTGTTCTTTTGGATTTAACGTTCGCAGCGAGCTCATTTGAAACGACTGTTCATGGTTTTTTCTTGAAACGGAAAAAAAAACAAGCAAAATGTACAGCTATCGATCTCATGAGATTCGCCATATCACCATGTAGTTGTATCTAACAATATCCTGCTAGTCAATTTGAGACCTATACTACAGAACGGATTATCTTCTGCTATAACACAGATTGATTTCATTGAGTGAAAACATGCTCAAAGTTTTTATATTTCCTCATATTACATAATTCACAAAATGAGTTCTCCAAGCGTTTGCATTCCTAAACTTTTTCAATTTTTAAATTTGGAAAAACTGAGCCAATTGAATTATGAGCTGCGGTTTCAGCAATTTTTGCATGTAGCGAATGAAACAGAACTCCACAATTTTTCAACACATGAATTATCACCAAAATTAATTTGTTGAAAACAAACGTTTGGTGTTTTGTATTATCCGAAATTCCCCATTCCTATAGATCATTAGGAACATTCTATGATCCCTGAAAACCATCGGGCGGATTCAAATTGCGTCAGTGCAGACAATCTGAGGGTATCGATAAGTAAATTATGCAATCCAGTGCTCAACGCCTAGGAAATTACTCAATCAAAGTGCACTAAAGTGACATCAAAGCCCACGACTATACCACTGGAAATGGGATGGTGCCTCGAAAACGCCCATTCCACTGGAATGCAATAAGGTTAGTTTCAATTAGTAGAACATCTTCCGTATCGAATCATCGTGGATAATAGTGGCCGAAGATGCTAACAAAACTCTCAGCTTCAATAAAAATGGAACTAACATTCAATGTTATTACTCTGTTGAGTAGGGCGACAGAAACAGGAATGAAAAACATCACGCTATTCAACTCTTATTGTGGTTACAATAAATGCTGATTCTTTAGCGAAGTGGCAGTACTTGACTTTAATTAATAATTACTCAACTGGATAGTAGAAATAGCTCATTAATGAACCCAGATCACCTTTCATATCTTCATCCTCGATGTCATGATTGTGACAGGGTAAAATATAAAATTGATAGGTTTATTGATCTGAATGAACATTCCCGTGCGGCAGTGTCTGAGTGTAGAGGAGTAGAAACGATAACAGAAACAATGCAGAACTGGAGTGCAACTTCACGCCCTAGACAAAGCCTTTTAATACGAAATAGAGAATTGGTTGCATGACGGAAGGTTTTTCTACTTATTCTCGTCAATCATTTTTAATTGGACCTAACCGCGAATGTTGTTCTCCACGTAGAACACACACCGAGGATGGCTACTCTCCGGTAGAAACTTAACAACGAAACTTGCAGTAATTGATCAGCCCTCTGTTTGGAATCAGAGAGTAACATACATAACATCAACGTCAGCCGTAGGTTCACTGTTCACTCAATGAGGACAAGCAACCGTCGAATGAGAAACAAACGATCTCATAACCACAACAAAGCTAAAGTAATCACTCAAAGGAATTAAAGCGATAATGGCAGTATAAACTGAGTTACCTCATGCAAAGTTGAACCTACCGACTGTCTTAGTGATTACAGTTAACATTACCAACCTATATCTGAACGAAATCACATATAGACTCTGTCATAAATACCTATCACAAGTGCAAAATCGGACAGAATAGTGAAAGGAGAATGAGGGACAACGAAACCACATCGGCCCGCATCGCTTCCAGGTTCATGGGGGCATCCCACACATATGAGTCTGAAGTAATTGCTGTTATCTCAGCGTGAACCAGTTGATAAATTTAGGAGTAGAGGACAAAAATCTGGCGTGGTTGGAATATATGGCGACTCATGCAGCGCAGGATGGCAAACTGTACAAATTGGCCCGGAATGAAGAGAAAAAAGACAGCTGACAGAATAACGAATTAATCTTCAGTAATATATTAGTGTTCGTATTGGCATGGCATCTAGTATTTGAATATTCCAACCAACATTACAACATTACGGTAATTCTATTCTGAAGTGTTACAAGCTTCAATTACTGCCGTTCTAGGTATGTCACTAACGACATAGTACGCGAATACCTCAACGTTGAAACCCTAGAGGAAGGAATTTGTTGAGGCAGCTGCAGTTACCACATCACAAGGTGGTGAATCGAAATTCCATTAACGAAAAACAAAAAGAAGGAAACGAAAAATGTTAAAAATAATACTACAATAATTCATTGTAGTCAACGAAATCCATCTATGATAATGGTTCTGACTGAAATGATACGCAGATGCACAACATGAAATTGAAATAATCAAACATATACGAAGAAACGATGTTGAATATAATTCACCAAAATTCGTTTTCATGAACTTAGTCACCAAGTCTATATCAATAAAATACATTCTCGATGATGTTCATAAATTAAATACTTGAAATTCAATGCACAGACCTAAAATGAAATTGTGAACCCAATCGGGAATTGAACCAACAGAAACATCCCATCGATATCAAAGGGAATAACGCATATGAATGGCTTGAAACCTACATACACACTGCACTCCAACATTATGCAAACGTCGTATTTTTTTATGACATGCCGAGGAAAGCACTGGAAATTCATAATTCAAGTAGTGCATAATCGCAATACATTCTTTTTATTCATTACTGGTGCGTTGCAATTCTCTAAGTGCGTAGAACACAAGAAAAAATAAAAATTCATTTTACTCAGTAGAATTCTTTTGAAAACTCATGTTCAAAATATTTGTAAAACGTTTTATGGTACATGACAAATCTACCAATCGATATTTTTATTTGAAAAGTGACATTTGAATTTTGGTTCTACATCTTATGGTTCGTGAGAGACTTTTCATGAGTTAAGTATTTCAGCATGCTAAACAAAATCAAGAACATTATAATGTCCAATAATGAGATCCTGTGTTAAACTTATATTTCAATTTTCCCATCACAAAATTTTCTTCAGTCTCAATTGAAATATTAATTCTCGTAGTTTCCCGCGATCCCATCACAAAATTTTATGGTGACAATTGCATGTTTTCGAAAGTGAAGCTATCACTATAGGCAAGAAACTATTGTATTCAGCATTTCTCTATCGATAATTCACCATAGACCCGGGTGGAAATTGAAATTCACAGTTGGCCAATCAGTAGCCAATGAATTTCGGCTCAAACTCATAGCTGACTAATGTACCAAGCCAACAGTGATGTGCAAAATGTAACGCTCGATACGACCAACTATGAGATCAGAAAAATTGGCTAGCGATGAGCTAAAACCTGGACGCTACTAGATAACTAAGAAAATAGAACTAGTCATTGAGCAGAATTTATATCGAAATATAGAGCTACGTCTAAAAAGGAATATGTGAGGTCGCCAATTTCTGATTGAATTTGTAACAGATGGCGAATTGGAAATCCTCATGAAATTCTTTCTCTCCCGTTACAATAACAGGGAATAGTGGACGATGGAATTGGTGCCTGAACATTTTAATCCATACAAGTTCAATTCTATTGTTATAAACGAGAAAAAAAATCAGATCTTCTTTTTTTCTAGAATTCAATTCAATGTAGGATTAGGTAGAAAAAGACAATTCAAAAATACTATAAGAAAAAGCTGAATGAGTCGATTAATTCTCAGTAATTATCACAGAATGAGATCAAAATTTTTTAATTCTTTTAAACGATATTTTTTCCCCGGCGTAAACGCCAAGTACGACCAAACACGAGATGAGTAAAAATAATATTGAACCAATGAAATTCAACTGAAAGGGAAAAACATCTAACCGAAGAGTCACGTCTAATTTGCGAATCAAGTTAAAATTCACAGTGAATATACAAATCACATAAATAAATAGTTACATTAAAATTTGTTTAATTACTCGATTATTCCGCTGTCGATAGTTTCCCTTACCCGACGTGAGCGTTAACAAAACTCCCACTACCCTGCTCAATTTTATGCAAAAGTGGTTTCACCGCGTATAGGTGGTAGTGCATATCGACTTAGCTGTGCTTGAATTATCTACAGCAAGCAAGTGAAGCCCGCCATCAATGATAAGACGATTGGTATTCGAGGACGCATCAGTGTATGTGCATGCAATATCCGACAGGTATTGGGAATTAGAAGGGATTGCATGAATTTCTGGTGCGTGCGCTCCTGCTGCCTATCATACTGAATTTCCACTAATGCGTATATTTACTTTCTATTGTCAAGTGGAAAATTGAAATAGAAATAGGAATCCTAGCGTTGAGTTACAACGATTGAATTTCAAATAAATTAATGGCACATGCTCGACAATATTTATCTCAAAAATTAAATCTATCTATTGATCGCACCTATTTTGCTCTCTTAAATTCGGTTAAAATTCAACCATGGTCTTGTTTATTTAGAAATAAATGGACGTTGAACATGAATTACGAGCATCAACTTCATATCGCATTTGATATGATACGAGAGACAAATTAATGAATAAAACTTTGAACAAGTTAGTAAATAAAACAAAGTTTGATGAAATCAAACTTCAACACAAAAGTTTTCCATGCGATAGAGAAAATAATTAAATAACATTGTCGTAATATTGGAACTTGGTGATGTTTATCATATTCTATTCTTTCCATTTTTCAGGTTGAGAGCTCCACTTGGATGTTCAACTTGTAGTTGCGTGGCATTTTGCCAAGAAAAATGTCGAAACGAAGCTGTGACAACATATCACAAATACGAATGCAAAATCCTTGCCCTATTGATTGGTAACTATCATATATGAACGATATTTTATCCGTATAAAATGTTTTGAATATTCTCATATCAATTTATGATTTATCATAATACAAAAATGAAAAAATATATTTATGGAATAATGAATGGAAACATCAGGATGATGACGCGAAAAATGGGATTGTTCTTGACATTATTTCTGAAGCAGTCAGCGCTACTGCTACGGATGAAGCGACAAATTTGATTTCAACATATCGTAAATCATAATCGTTATCATACTCTTTAGTAATGAGAACAAATAAAATCAATTTTTATCCTACTTAGATGGCAAAATGTGAATATCGTTACGCAAAAAACTGGTTTTCCTTGCTTCCTTACAAATTCTCTTTTCAACACTATTTGAATTGACGTGAAATATACAATTTCATTGAAAATTCATTTGAAATAATTCGAAATTGAGAATGACCGCCACTAATAATAAGAGTTATGTTACTTTTGTGTAAAAGAATTAAGTTACGAAAGTCACCATTCTGTTGTGATCTCCTCGAAGTTATTCCATCTTTTTTTCATAATTTTTCTCAATCTAGGGTCAGGTATGAGTATTCTCAGTATGCTCGCATTAAGAATGGTTACTCAAATCGGTTTAAATGCATGTTTGAATATCAACGATAAACTCAATAGTACAGTTGAGAATAACGATGATAAAAATGATGCACCGTCTGAAGATTTCCATCTCAAAATGAATTTAAGTAAATCCGCAAAAAGACGTTTGAGGAAGAAAAAACTCGAAGCGAATTCACGACAATCTGATGAAACCAATGACAATAACGCAACGTTGAGTTTGAATGTAGATACGAGAGCATACGCACTGGTGAATCTCAATGCGAAACGTACAGCCGTTGATTTTCTTGAGCGAACACTCATGGCCGCATTTCTGATCAAGTGTTTGAACAAAGTTGATTTCTTTGGAAGCACTTCCAACCTCAATGGTATGTTTATATATATCTTGTTCTAAGTTTCCATTGTTCTTCTTGTTGCCTTTTTTCTCATCGCCACGAAAAACTTTTTGAATTAATGTAGGATAAAATTCAATATGCAATATTAAAAATTACAGGTTCACCATGTGAAGTAGAGACTGCAGTGGGATCATTATTACTGAAAAATCTTCAATTGCTACAGTTTAATGCACATGAAGTCAGTGAAACTCGTCTTGGCAATCAGCATCGATTTCGTGGTAGTAGAACAGTTTACCTTGGGGTGGCGATTTATCCAAGCGCGGCACGTTTCAATCACGATTGTTATCCAGCTGTAACAAGGTGACTTTAATTCAAGTATTTGCCAATTAGTATATAACTTTTGATTGGCGCTTCATTGTGTTTTGTACGAAACATTTTGTTAGGAATGGGATGATGTTTGCACTACTGATAATTCTAATGAGGTTTGGAACGACGTTGCTATCATTATTTTACCAACAATTACTTTGACTTCGATAGTAGTTCATGATAAACATTGTATGGACAGAATGCTGATAAAACACAGGAGAGAATAATACAAGCTCCCACATTGTAGCAAACATTATCATTATTATGTGAACATATCATAACATCGGGGGTTTGTATATTTGTCTTGTTGTCTGAGTTGAGGCTAGAGAAAAGTTTCAATAGAAATTGCATTTGCGGCAATCTCATTGTAAGATCCCCATAAGAAGGTAAAGATCGGGCGATGATACACGGAATCTTACAATATATCATATAGCAAAAACAGTAAATTTTTTTGATGCTCATATTTTTTATTTATGAATATGGCAAACATTCCCGTAACAGTTCTTATCTAAATCCAAGTTTGAGTTGTTCTACTGTGATTTTTATCAATATTAAGAGATAAATGAAAATTGTTTATTGTCTAAGAACTTGGTTGAATGGGCTGTAAGCTTAAGAACCGATTTCTTCATCAGACAAAAAAATCAAAATTCCCATCATCATGTATAATTGGTTGAAGATTACTTTCAATACAGCAATACGATATGTGTAATCAGAAATGTATTAGCAATATAAATCGGAATATGTTCAAGACTGTTTCAACAGATTTTTTTTTTCATCTATATATTTTGCTAATTTATTCACAGATACTTCACCGGGCGGAATATTGTACTACGAGCAACTCGCCCACTGAAACCAGGTGAAGTTATTGCCGAAAATTACGGCCCTATATTCACAAAGAGGAACTTGAAGGATCGATGCAGATCGCTCGGAGGCAGATACTGGTTTCGATGTACTTGCAAAGCCTGCACCGAAAACTGGCCATGTTTCGAAGGCTTGATGGAGTACACTACACGGTTGAGGTATGTGAATTTTTTCAATTAAAAATATGAACGTAGTCCGATGCTTCTCAGGTCAAC
Organism: Meteorus cinctellus; assembly: GCA_030523045.1. Taxonomy (NCBI): domain Eukaryota; kingdom Metazoa; phylum Arthropoda; class Insecta; order Hymenoptera; family Braconidae; genus Meteorus; species Meteorus cinctellus. The sequence continues at coordinate 50,610 of JAPYZF010000310.1, read as the reverse complement.
CTACGCATCATGCGGCCTAACTTCCGGACCACATCATGTCAAGTACTCAAGTACAATAAAAACCGTCATCGATTCGATTTAAAATATGAAAAGAGATCTCCATATTGTTTCTTCTCCAGTGAAGGGAATAATTTTATTCTATTTTTGATGCGCATGTGGATGATGAATACAAACATCATAAAAAAGCTCGAATAAAATAAATGAGGAAAAGATAGATGGCTTTTGTGTTGAAATTTACGAATATCGACCGAAAGAGCTCCGGAAATTTGGATGATTCTCTTCACAATACCTACTTTTAATTGAAAACTAACTAGTAGTTTTAACCTACTTTTCCAAATGTGATGAAATAGCAATGAAACAAATATTCTTTATATTGTGTCGTTAGTAGAGGAATTTCTCAGACTGGACTGGATGATTTTATTTATGCAGTGGAATTTTTCATCCGTGCTAGATTGATATGCATTGAAATTGAAAAATTCTGCTTGTCCATTCCCAATCTTCCAAATACATTTCTTCAAATTTTCCCTCCGTTATAACGATGACCTGCCTAATCGCATTTGAAATATTTGCCCTTTCGACGTTTATGAAGGATGAAATTATGTCCGTCATTATGCTTTAAATCGTCCATCTGCTTAAAATCTAATTTCTGTGGTAACCGAAATTCTCGTCAGTTCTTGACCATACTTCATGCTCATAAATTATGAGGTGATTAATGAAAATATAATTTCATTTGCCAGAGTCCATCCTCCGAAGAAAAAAAAATGATGATCCGAATCTTTGTCCTTTCGTATACACGTATTCGAGAAAACGTGAATACGAAATCTCGATTGGAAATAGATTAGCATTCGTCGAAATTTTTACGGGAGGTGACTTGTAGACCTTTCCTAAATTTTCACTGAACTTATGCAGATTGAGATCAGAAGAGAGCGAATGAAAACAAAGAAATTTCTCCAACCAGGAACAACTTCTTTCATTTGAGCATAATTGTATTCTGGGTCTTCCACTTTCTGGCGTGGAACTCTTTGCAAAATAGCCCCAACTTTCATAATTATGCAAATTCCTCTACAAGAAAAATCGAGAACACTCTATTTCTACTCAAAAATATACACAATACACAAATGAGAAAAAATTCGCCTTGTCATTTTCTTTTTTATTTAATCTTTATTGTTATGTGGTTCTAACTAGGTGCACAACAGAGAACTGCAAAGGACTATTGATGCAACCACGTCAATTGGAACGACCAGTCAAGTGTTCTCAATGTCAGAGGAAAATAAATTTGGAAAATAGAGCTAACATTCTTAAAGACTGTGAAGAAGCGTATTCACGCGGATTGGAACACATGGAGAATGAACAGCCTTCAGAAGCGATTAATACATTAATCGAGGCCCTTGAAAAATTTCATATGATTGCCTCACCACCGCATCGCGAAACGCATTTAGTCGAGATAGCATTGGCATCGTGCATGGCTGATTCCGGGAATATATGGAAACCTCATTAGATATTATCGGAGAATATACATAAAACAGCCACAAATTCGATTATTTCAGCATGGGTTGGGTTCGGCCTTTTTTCCATTAATTGAATTCTATGCAACTGGATGTTTTCATATCGAACATTGTTGAAAGGGTCGGAAAAAGGACTATCAATGTCATACAACAGCAGACAACTCAATCAATGTAGAGAGCTTTTCTAAAATTAAATATTGCAGATATATGAGAAAATTGCACATCCATGTATAGAAAGAATTCGAACGAGAAACACCAGTAGACAATTGAAAAAAAAAAAAAAAAAAGGAAAGTGTTCTGATGGATCAACACTCGTGTCAGGAATTGAGTGGTGAAGTTTGGAGGTTGAATGAATTAACAATAAACAACTTCAATCTGGATTTCCATGTCTTTTACAATTTTTTTGTTTCAATTTATTTTTTATAATGCACATGTTTCGTGAAAAAATTAAATTCCATATATGAAATTATTATTTTAGAGTTTCATGTTTCGGTAGAAAATTCACCTGAGTCGACGGGGTAGTCGACAATTTTTTTTCTTTTTTTTTTTCATTTTTTAAATGATGCCAGAATAAAACTGAAGGCTTCCAATGCCTCTCAATAACGCATTTACTGGTGGACATCTCACCAGTCTGCCGATCTTTCATGTGGAGATTTGGTTTATTCCTTATTTTCATTTTCTTCGATTTATTTTTGTTCTATTTCGGATTAATGATCACCACCCGAAACTTTTTCCCTTCTCTCCCACCTTCCTCTCTATTCACCTATTTACCATGTCCTGTGTCCCCCTGCTCATTCGTTGCGATCACACATGCGGCACTTCTTATTCGAATTTAACGTTCATTTTCTGCAGTCATGGAAATCAACGTTTTCATTTGATACAGATCTGAATCGGTTATAAATGAGGGCCCAAAACTTTTCTATGTGTGATTTCTCTGATGTTTCTTATGAGATTTGTCTTTAGTTTTTTGTCCACATATACGTTCATTCATTTTGCTCTGTAAATTAGTCTCCATTCCATTTTCAAGTTACCAAAAGAATTTTCAATTGAAAAATGTTTAATAAATTCATTTAAATTCAAGGAGAGGCGAAAGCGATCTGATATACGACTGATTGAAAAACTTCTAAACCCCGGCCACAATATATACTGTTGCCAAATTCATATGCAAAGAAAGAGCAACATCTACGTCTCGGAGTTGTAGTAGAATTGTCTTTCACTTTCTTTTCCCTATTCACACTCTCGCGTCTCCTTTTATCATTTGTGTTGGCAAATTTTTTTGCTGCCCCATTTTTTCGCAAATATACCACACGTTGGACACCGACACACTGGCTGACATTTCATATCAGGTATGGTAAAATACACATTTTTTTTTCACCCGGCTTTAGTGAACCGAGTGAAACCCTGCGGATTCGATCGGGCAAATTGGTGGCTCATATTGAATTTCATTATTTGTGAAGTTTTTTTCTATTGTTGTTTTGTTTTTATCTTCTTCGTAGCTTTGTTTTCAGTCAACACATGCATTGTACTTTTCGCAGTCAGTATTACAATCTTTTTATTTTATTTTCATGAACTTTTTTTTTCATCACGCTTCATATGCATCGAATTTTCAATATCCCCTACACTCCCTTGCAAGCTTTGATGTATGTTAATGGATTTATGTTGATTTCTACTATGCGACATGTTGAACGCCGCGATTACGTTCATCACGAATTCGATTGTGCTTTATCTCCCCCGTTGATTCTATGATTTGGACACACAAAATCGAATTGTTTGATGATAATGTTATCATTGATATTGTATTGGAAACCGAACAAATAAAATTTACGAAACGCCACAATATTTCATCAATTTTTTTCTACGGATAGAAGTATACAACAATCGATAAACGGTAACGTAAACGCGCGTAACAACTTTGCTCTCATCATCTCATCTCTAGTTACCATGCATCCCCTTATCAACTTTTCGTTATATTTGTTATCCCATTTGTTCAAATCCAAATTTAAACCATTATTATGAAGATATAAAGAATAATATTATGCACGTCAGAAGGCGTCTTACCTGGCAACAACTCTTCGAAAGCTCTATCATATAAAGATAGAAGAGATATATTCATTATTTCACTCCGCATGTAAATTTGTGAGAAAATCATCATGAGGTAACTTATTTTTCTTTCGCTCTTCGTTTATTTAGATGTTCTATGGTAGAGTCAATTATATGCTCATTGTATGCGCCCAAAAATAAATATTAACAATGTAGAAAAAAAAAACATTAATTATTTTCTTTCGTGACGTGTTGCCACAACCTAAGATTTTATGAAAAAATTTCATGCTAACTTTGTATAAAGTCAATTTCTTGTTTTTCTTCTTGTCCCGTTATGGTGTTGGCATTTTTATGTGTCATTCACATTCAATATCTGTACACTCATCTTGATAAGTTTACGAATGAATTGTTGGTTGCAAGTTTGAACATGTATCGCGCAATAACTTCAATAGATAAAACATTTTATTTCTCACGCGTGTTACCACCTATTCCTTTCTTTACTTTTGTAGACATGATTAATTCGGGACCATTTGCAAATTGTCCGGCCGTAAATCGACTCATCTGTCCAATCAATAATTATTTCAAGCCGTGTGACTTTGTGAGTCATCACATTGTTGGGAACAAAAAAGAAGAAATAACTCATGATAGTTATGATAATAATGGAATTTCCAACAAATAATCATACAAAATGTGCATAATAACTTTTCTCTTATCATGATTTCTTCGCAGAAAAAAAAAAAACGATTCAATAAATATACAGAATGATTTTTGTTTCATAATTTATACGCATGCGCATAAAAATTGTAATATTATAAGATGCTGATATAATGAAAAGTTACAGAAATTTTATTGATTGCGATTCAATAAGTATAACGACGGGTAAAATTGAAAAAAAGAACGAAAATAGGCAAAAAAAACAACAAATCTATCTTTTTTTTTGTTTTTTTTTAGAGATAATTCAATCAACATGAATTGTGTGCTGTACGATCACCGTTACAAAAATAAAAGAAAGATACAATAGAGAAAAAAAATTTAAAGCAAAATATGAAACAAGAACAACTATTAGCTTGTAATTCACCCTAATTTTTGTTTTTTTTTTTTTCCATTTACCCGTCCAACCCCGAGAATTGATTCAAAATCGAAAAAATTCAGATTACTGTAATCATATCGACGTGGTCCTCAACAAATTTTGTTGCTTTTTCTTTTTTCATTATGATTTCTGTGCGACATTGAAGAGATAAGATGTCATCGCGATTCTCTACTTTCTACAACTCTCAGATTTCAGCTTTATAATAGTTATAAATGGAGAGCTAAAGCCCGTGCGAATTGATACGTTCAGTTAAATTAGCATTGATGTTTTCTCTTTTCATTACATACCTTAGTTCAACTTGCGTTTATGGGTGGGGGGGCGGGGGAGAGTGTTGAGTAATGTATGTTGTTTTTTTAATTTTTTTTTTATATGTTGTTGTTTTTATGTTGTTGTTGCTGCTGTTATTTTGTTGCTGCTGCTGCATTCTATCGTGATGTTTTACTGCCGCTGCTGCTGTATTTTTAGTGTATAACGGTTGTTGCTGTTATAATTTTGAAAAGGAGTGTTGAATCGTGATAGTAGCGATTTTTTTTTGTTTGTTTTATTTCCGTTAAGCAGTACTTTCAGTTGTTGTATTTTGCACAGACTGGCTATCCTGTGAAAAAAGGAAAGGAAAACGGAGAGATTAGCAGATAATGGAGAACAAGTGGATGAACATTGATTCATTCATTTCATCTTTCACATTCATTTCGTGTTAAGCTGAAATTCGAAGTAGATGTCATAATAATTTTCACTGTTCACAGGGTATGTGGAATAACGATTAGGAAAAAGTCAACAGAAAATACGAAAGTAACGTAAGGGAAAACAGGGATTTCAATTCAGGGATAGACAGGGAAAAATTCGTGCTCTACAGAAATCATGCAAGTTTGAAATACTACATCAAGGTTAGATGGAACGGATTTTACCTGTGCAACACGGTTTACGGATGATTCATCCTTCGGTTTTGTTGTAAAATCATCTAAGGATATCTTGATACTTCCTGACGAGTTTACGCTTAGGTTCTATAATTAGTACAAGAAACAGAAAGGAGAAAAAAAAAATAAGATCATTGAAACGCGATCTCTCTAGATTTCATGTGTCAATCTTGTGAGAACATAGGTGTTTTACCTGTGAACCAGAATTTCTTAAAAAGTTCCTTTTGATCTCATCAATTGGTAGAGTAGTATTTGGTTTTTGCTCCGTCTAGAAACAGTAATATCGAATAGGATAAGACATGCAAGGAATAACTCTCAAGTGCAGGGTTATGAAAAATTCTAATGAAACTCAGATAGAGAAGAGACACACACCTTCTACACTAATTATTCTACTCTCTACTTTTTATATAACAGAAAAGATATATTAACAACCTGAACACCATTGTCACCAGCTTCAAGCAGTATTTTGTTAGAACGAGTGGATTGAAGTTGATTGAATGTAGGTTGTATATTTTCTTTGTTAATGGATTGTGAATTATTGATCAATGGGGAATGGCGGGAAATTCGACGTCTATAGTGTGGATGCATTGTTTCTCTGCCAAAATCATTACCGTCACCCGTAGAGTTATCTTCAATCTCACCATTCGCACTCACCTGATGATATACATCGTCTCAGCATGAATGAATCAGCAGTTAAACGTCAATAATATAAAGTGCCAAAAGAATATTCAAACAGAACAGAGGGGAAAAAGATGAATTGGAGGAAAAAAAATAATGAACCGGAGGACTTTTGGAGTGGAGATTACGATATCCACTTCACCACAGCATGAAAGTGAAAGTGAATGTTGATCGGTGATTTATTCAATTGTTTCAAAGATAACCAACCTGGCCGTCTTGGCTTCGTGGTCGTCTTGGTGGACCACCGCCACCTCTTCCTCCGCGGAAGTTGCGGCGATAGAAACGACGTGATGGTGCACCACGTCCGCCACGGCCACCACCACCGCTACGTGGTGGTGCGCCTCCCTCATCAGCGCCATCACCGCTTTGTTCGCCCTTATCATACCGTGCGCCACTGTCACCGCCATTTTCCCCTTGTTGCTGTTGTTGCTGTGGACCAGAACGACGCGATCCACGATAATAACTATCGTAATTGCGTCGTGCCCTGTAACGTCTTTGACCGCCGCCCTCGCCAGTGTTACCACCTTCTTCGCCCCCGCCACCACTTCCTCCACCGCCTTGCTTTCCATCACCTATCAAACCAAAAAAATAATATAAGACATTTTTCCACCTACAACTAATTGAATATGCAATTGAATTTGCGTTGCGATTTTTCTAATATATATTCCAAATTTGATGTTTTATTTACCAGACTCATATCCCTCCTGACCTTCCCTTGGTCGGCGTTGGGACCTGGTAGACACGCGTTGGCGATAGTAGCGTGCGCGATATCCACGACGTTTATCGGCAGCATAGGGTGAACCCTTCACAGGCTCTCCCCCAGGCCCTGTGACATTTGCCGCCTCGTGTCCTTTTTCACCAATTACTACGTCGAACTCAACGACTTCTCCATCGCCTACACTTCGTACGGCTTTTTTCGGGTTGTTTTTCACGATAGCCGACTGTATGAAGGAGAATAATGCGTAATGAAACACGTACATAATTTGCTTACCCATTATTAGGTTTTACTGTACCCCCAAATTGGGCCGATTTTTCTTATGCAATAATAAAAAATTAATTCCAACTCACTTGATGTACAAACACATCCTCCTTGATGTCATTCCTAAAAAAAAGCAGAGCAAGAAAAAAGATTAAATCTATAAATGTTGAAAACGTTTTCTCTATAAATAGTTTAGATGGATTTTCACTGGTGATACTATGAATAGAGACAGTACCGCCAAATGTGGAAAGAGAGTCGAGCGTACTAATTCTAACGTCAACACATATAACTCATCCTATTCAATCATGCAAGGATTAAACGAAAAATGATACATAAAAATGGTAAAAAATTCTAGAATTAATATATATTTCTGCAAACTATTACAGAGCATATTGAATGAGTGGGTGGCCATCACGATAAATAACTAAGTGAAATAGTTTTCGAAAGTGATATGGCAGAGGGTCACACTCTGTTGATTCACTCAAATCAACTGTATAGATTCAGTGAATATTTACAAACCTACCTAGATACATATACGCACACATATACATACATACAAACATACACAATACAGATGCGTATATAATATTGGCTATGTTGAAACTGAAGCAAAGCACAGAGCCGGAAGGTCATTGAACTCTCATGCGTCCTCGTAGTACGCAGAATACTCCTATGAAATGCCAGCTGCTGAGTTGTTCGCGCCGACGTACAAACTAACCCTCATCCCCCAATTTCCACTTCCTTACGACTCTCTTTCATTGCTATAGTGAGCCTAAAATTCGCGCGCCTATGCCCCACCTTTCACATCATTTCTCCCGACTGCCACCGGGGTATATATATCTGCATGTTGTACTGCTTGTTGAAAACTTATTCTATCTTTTATTTGTTTTTTTTCTTACTATTTGATTCTCGAACTCGACACAATATTTTTTACCCCATCGAATTATTGCATACTCGACCATTTGTAAATAATTAAGTGCATTAAAATTATGGCTTCTGCAAGCGTCACGTGATCCATAACTACTTCATGACTTGATAGGATTCCAACATTCACGTTGACACCGAAATCAAACAATGAGTTGTATGTGTAAATATGAAATTTCCAGATGTATTTCATTTAACAATAACCAAGGGACTACTCCCTTTTGTTACTTGCTGAATCAAACCGTAATCAAATTTTCATTCACCGTGAAGTTTGCGATGATGGATATAGCCAATGATGATTGTGTTTAACGGTAAATATATTAACAAATATATATATATATATATATATATATACGTTCATGATACTGCTGACAGTAACAGGTTTTCATAAATTTTTTTTCTTTCTTTTTTGATGAGAAGAGTGATCCAGGCATGGAAACGTTCAGAATCAACGAACAATGGAAATTAAATGAGATGAAAAACAAATATTTACGACTAACCTGTTGATAAACCCATAGCCACTTTTCACGTTGAACCACTTTACAGTCCCGGTCACTTTGTTAGCTGTAACGAAAAGAGAAAATGAAAATATAAACATCAAGATATAGATAAACAGTTTAATAAACAAAAAATAAGTTAAATGGTTCAATATTGGTAAATTAATATATAATTGATATGAATGCGATATTCCCATGTGTATGTTTACAAAGATAGCGATAGGTATATGAATGAAAGCGACTTGTGTTTACATTTGCACGGATGATTGAGCTGCAGTTGAAGAAACTGGTTTAATTATCTTAAATACTTCACAACTTTCCAGAATCGATATTGGGATAGAGAATAATCGCCAGGTCACCACAATTCGGTCGAGCACAACACAAAGAAATAGATGACGAAAAAATACCTGATCACTTGAAAACACAAAGTCGTCATATACAACGTATGCATACGTGAAAATCAACGAAATATTTGTTTCAGATTCGTTCAAATAGCTTTCATCATAAAAATTATAATTCTTATTATTATAAACAAATGGAAGTTGTGCTTGCATATCGATAATCACTCGGAAATGCTACCCATTATCCAGCCGAAAATAAATATCACTGCCAATGGCGTAGAAGCTTCCGCACTCATTCGGCATTTGGGGAATCATGCAATTTTATGAGGCCGACTGCCGGCATTTTACTTTCGGAGCACGCCTATCATTCTTCCGGCGAATCATGAAGAAAAACATGTATCTATATATAATATATTATGAATTTATAAAATAATTCAAAGGCGTATCAATTAATAAATGAGGTCACATAACCAAACATATCTCTAAAATTATGAATAACTCAATACAAATGCCGTTGAAATAATAATTACAAGGCTTCAATGCATTCGCTACATGACATTAATTATCCCATTTTCTCATCTCGATATGAATAAAAAAACAAATGAAAGAATTGAATGAACTCGATAAATTCTCGTACATCAATTCAGCATAACAAAATTGAATTTTCGGCAAAATATAGAATCGACGAAATTGATCAAAATTTGCACGCAAGCAATTTATCAAAATGTTCTAATAATGTTTCAATGGAAAATGAGGTCATATAACACACTATATATCAATATCATAATGAATTACCCAAACGAAACTGTTCATAACAAATCAGCGAATGTTTATACTAACAACCATACTCCAACTATCCAAAACTCATATGAGAACAAGGGAAACAATATCTATATAAACACAAGGGCAGTGAAATTTGGAAGCGAGGTTGTTATATGCTCCAATGCTTCTTACAAACAGGATATGAATATTTGTTTCTTCTGTGCTCACATGCGAAAATGAATTGAGTCAAGCAAATGATAAAATATGACAAATAGTAACGGATAGCTGCAACATAATGCAAACTAAAATCAATAATATTAACTATGTGAAAATATAGCAATAAAAATTGCAATTTGCGAATGCGGCACACGCCGGCCACATGGTCGATGAGTATAAAACGAGCGCCATTATGAATAAAACGGACGTTGAAATGCCAATGCCCGAGATCATTGTCCACGAATAAGAGAAAGATTTTGATAGAAAGTAATACTAATGATAAATAATAAAGAGGCGATATATGTAAAGAAAATATTATTACCAATGACCATCTTTTGCTGATTAGCCGTAGGTTGTTCGGGCTGTTTTTCCGGGTCAGCCATGGTGGTGGTGTTAGGTGTTATACACGCCGCTACCGAACCTAGATGTTCCCGTCCTTCTAGTTGTACTGATGGTTTCCTTCTAATTTTCCCAACATGGCTGCGGGCACCAGGCGACCGGACAAACATCTTCACAATATAACACAACTCTTCATTGGTGGAATATCGTAACAGCCATCTTTTTCCACCAATCAAATCTACACTCTTATAATGTATGAATTCATACTGTACACATAATGAACACCGCGTTACCCACTCACACACGCCAATCACTTCTCATGAATCACGCAGCGCACAATGGTGGCGCTGTTCAACGTTATTCCATCCAATTCGGTGTCCATTATTCGCAATATGTGAAAACCGCGAACCGATTAAAAATGGACGACAATTTATGAATTGTTACGCATGCCGACTTTCAGAGAAAATAAAATATCGATCGCGGATATGACATTTTATTATAGAAGTGAAACGAAATTTGTTGAATTGTTTTGTCGATGGATTTTTAGAGCTTTGTGGCATTTTACAATTTTTCCATTTTTTGTTATCGATTTTTATTTCATAGCTAAGTTGATAGGAAAAATGAGGGAAAAATTTGAAGGCGCGATAGTCATCTTTTTGAAATGAAAGTCGTAGTGGAGTCTTCATGCATGCACCATTCAAAATTTTGTATCGATTAAACTATGTGATGGTTAGAATGATAGACATAGTTCACAATGATTACAAATTTTCAATGGAAAATTGTTTATTAAATTTGGAAAACGTATCTGTGATTTATCGTTCATTCAGGACTGTATTATTCAATTGTTGTACGATGCATATTGGAGATGATGGGAACTTGGGGATAGATTTGAGACGGAAATAAACAACTTCTTTTGTAGTTGATGATTTTTTCGTATATCTCTAACATTTTAGCGATGATTTTACCCCAGAAAATAAAATTTACAAGATTGTGTAGACAATTCAGCGACAAAATATATATAATGACTCAATACTCTAGTTCGTCATCAGAAATTGCATGACAATCATAGAAATTATAGTGATAAAGACCCTGTAGATTCAAACTACTGAATTTCATGAATCGCAATTATTCACACTTTTATTTCGAACATCACAATCTCCAAATTTATATCTTTTTTTAATTCTGACTGATTTTTTTGCATCATCTCCTCAAATCATATGTCATATGACGGACAATCTTTATGATAAAAATGAAAGAAATTCATAACGCAAGCTATGTCCGCGTCTCGAATTATACATAATAAAAACAATAACATAGATTAGTATGTCAAAATCGTGAGATATAAACTCAAATACAGACACCCGATCATTATTTTACTATTCAGTAAACAGATTTCTTAGCTATCGAGTACGTTAATCAGCATATGTCAATAAATCCCCATCGCAAAATAGATTTGTGTTTCAAACAATTCTTTATTTCATATCAGCAGAGAATATCTTAATTGTTTTCTTATTTATTTCTTTAAAAGATTTTAAATATTCCTTCATTCTAAGCAAATTTTGTATTTTCAATACAATTATCAACATATAATATTAGTGCGGAAAAAAATATCTAGTGTGGATTTTTAAGCTCACTTGTTTATGTTTGTGTCCCTCTATCGTTCAATATATGATTCAGGGATAATATTTATTTCAGTGTTATGAACACTTACACTCCACTAGTAACTGTACAACCAAACACAATATTCAATAATACAATGTATTTATCTATAATTATAGTATAAAGTACCTAAACGCAGTAGCACATCGATGCTTTAATTTATCATACAACATATGTCATCCATTCACGTCGTCCAAATCAATTGTTCAATTGGTACTGAATGTCAGTAAAGAAATATACATAAACATGTGTATTTTCAATTGCAATCATGTATTTTCACCCATATTGATCTAATAGAAAAGTATGTGAGATTTGCATTGAATTTTTTCAACTCTTTTTAAATTGTGCATCATAATTGTCTATGATGGAAAGATTACAGTGAGCATTTGCATATGTTATATATGCGTTTTTGATGTTAATATTTGACACATGTTATTTACTTTTGAGTTGATAATTATAGACAGCCTAGATTTTGAAACAGTGCTATATTAATGAATTAACAAATTTAATTTTATTCAACTAAACTTAAATGCGTCGAAAAGTGAAATTGTAATACATGAGAGAAACAATCAACCATATAAATATAAAATATGTAAATTAGTGGAAAGATGAATCAGAATCAAAAGCTACTTTGATTTTTTTCGGAAACTGTTCAATCTTAATTTATAGAATGAATAAGAATTGATATATTGTGTCTCTTTTCACACTACTATTTCATATAGACCATGAACCCTACTTACTGAACAGAGGGACATTAAAAATGACTAATATCAAATAGCGCAGCTGTCATAGAATAGGAAAACCAAAGAAAAGAATTGCCACCGTATTTAAAAATTCTGATGACTTTGTATAACTGTATATATCATATTTCTCAATACCATTTCCCATTGCATATTATAAGTTGGATCACTGTATCAATCTCACTCACAATCCTGTAAGATAATTAACTCAAAAATTAATCGCATGACGTAAATAAAGAGTTCATTATGAGGATTGTACAATGATGGAGAAATGAAACCAATATTGAATGGAGACCAATATATTTTCCTCAAAAAAAAAGTTCGCTCTGAAATAATAATGAATTAAATTTACATTCTCCATCATCTTTGCTGTCTTCGTGTTCGTGCTGATCTTGAACGCGGCGCTGTTGAACCAGACCCAATGCTGAACATACCACCACTACTTCCTCCTACACCACTGCTACCTGCACTTGATCCACCAAATGAAGGGGCAGGCGACCCAGAGAAATTAAATCCACCTACAAACAAAAAACATGTCATTAAATCTCAATATCAACTTCTAATTATTACAAGCGTCCACGTTTATATATTTCTATTTACCAGATTGTGGTGTTGCTGCTACGTTAAATTGAAATGGTGCCCCTGCGCCTGCAGCGTTATTATTGTTGTTGTTATTAGGGTTATTATTATTGCTATTATTGTTGTTGCCGTTGTTGTTATTTTTATTGATATCACCGAATGTGAATGGGGAGCTTTGCTGCTGTGATTGATTCATTGGTGTATTTCCAAATGAGAATGCACTACCGCTACTACCAACGCTCACGTTATTACTTGATGGAGTACCAAATGATGGAGTTGGTGTATTCGAACTGCCAAATGCCGGTGTGCTCGATGATTGGTTACCAAATGGAGTAATCGAATTTGTTGAATTCGTTCCACCAAACCCACTACTGAAGCCTGTATTCACTGAACTGCCGAACGCCGGTAGCTGTGCGTTTGAATTTCCAAAACTCCGCAATGCCCCAAATGTTGAAGTAGAAGAGGGCACTGCACCAAATGCTTGCGATGCTGTTGTTGTCGTTACTGTTGCTCCTGTTGCAAATGCCGGTGTTGTTGTGTTGAATGCGGTACTTGTATTAGCATTTTGTGCCCCAAAAGCGGAGCCAGTCGAGCTGCGGAATTCAAACGGTGGCGGTGGATTATAATCCGGCGTGATGCTTTTAAGCGTTCCAAATCCTGATGATGTAGATAAAGAATTAATAGTTCCAAATGCTGGTGGTGGTGGTGCGGACGAAGACGCCGGTGTCGATATGTTTGATGTAGCAAATGCTGATGTTGACATGCTAATGGGTGATTGTAACATCCCAAAACCAGCAGTCGTTATTGGCTGTTGAATACCTAACGATAATGATTGAGTGCTACTACGGAAATTATCAGATGAAGTTGTCGCAGAACTGGAAGACGTTGCAGATGGTGCTCCAAAGGCCCCGGTCGATGGCATCAGTTTTGGCTGACCGAAAATATTATTACCTTTAGCATTAGCGTTATTGAATAATGATGATGATGCTGTAACGCTCACCGATGTATTCAAGTTATTTGATATATTCGCTGTGGGATTCATACCGAATGTTGAGGATTCTGTTGATTGTGGTGCTATACCAAATCGTGGAATACTTGAATTTGTATTGGTTGTACTTAAAGTGGTTGAAGGTTGCAAGCTTGACGTCACGAACGTGAATGGCATTGTGCCGCCAATAGGGGTCGTATCGGATTGCGACGTAGTTGTGAAAATTGTTCCAAACGCCGGTGGATTTAGAGTATTTGTAGTTATTGCTGTAAGAGTGCTATTACTATTACTGAATGCTGTCGTAGATGGTGGACTTGATACACCAAAATTCAGTGTAGAATTTGGTACAGTAGTTTGTGGATTATTCGGTGCACCGAAAGAAAATACAGGCTTCGTGGCAGCGGGAACTGTACTGAAACTGAAAATTGACGATGTCGTTGTGGCTGGTGCGCTACCAGTTGTAGTGGCTACAACCGAATTATTCGAACCAACTATCAAACCACGTTCACTAATGGTCGGATTGTTCATTCCGAATGTCAATGAACTTGTATTTGGATTATTTCCTCCAAATGTAAATGCCGATGGCGTTGTAGCTATGACTGCTGAAGGCGTTGTAGATACTTCTGAATGGGATGTTGTTGTAACGCCAGAATCCATCTGATTCGAATTGCTTGTTGAACCGAATGAAAATGCCGCTTGAGTTGGCGGTTTCACAGTAGATTTCAATGAGGATTGCTCAAATGAACACACAGGAACTGTTATTGCAGATGAGCTGATACTAGTAGTGCCAGTAAACAATTTCGGTTTATCAGCAGCAAATAAATTTGTTGATGATGTTGAAATCGTCGACATGCCTATTACAGACGTTGTAGCTGTTGGTAACCCCAATATCGGTGTAGATTGAGTAACCGTTGTAGGGTTAGTTTGTGAATTGGGAGTAACCGCCGAAGCAATCGTAGGTGAGCCGAAAGAGAAAACAGCAGTGGATGCGGCAGTCACAATTGGCTTTGCAGGGGACATGGAAAAATTCGCTGTCGTATTCAACGGGAGTTTTTGTTGTGCCGTCGATGGTGGTACACCAAATGCTATGCCAAAAGAAGAAATTGCTGATGCAGATGTGAACGATTGCGTGATATTGGAGGATGTCGACAATACAGATGGTGTTGGTAAATTTGATGAACCTGTCGCTGTATTAAGATGTGAGGTTGGAGTGGTTAATACAGCAGTGTTCGATGACAGCGAGAAACAAGATGGTGTTGATGTTGAAGTCTTAGCGGTTGAAACTCCAAATAGTGATGGCAAAGATTTGGTATTTTCATCAATGCCGAGTTTTTTGGATTCATCTTTTTTGTGATGTAGATTTGCTGAAGTTAGCGGTGTTGAAGGGAGAGCTACAGTTGAAGAGACTGTTCCAGAATTTGTCGTTGGAGCCGCCATTGTTGCATTGGGTAACATGAAAGTAACATGCTTGCCAGGCGTCGTACTGGTTTTTGTTTTACCAATGATTGGCACGACAGCAGTTGTTGATATCGGTGAGGTATTTAGACTCGTTGTAGATGTCGATGAATTTAAACTTGTGGGTATTGACGATGATTGTTGATTCGCCGATGTTAAGGAGGATGATGTTGAAGTTACTGCTACGCTTTTATTGACTTGTTCAGCTTGGATGACAACATTTGGATCAATTTGTCCGGATATTTTGCCCGAAATAGCATCAAACATGCTTTGAAGTCTTGCTTTCATGCTAGTTTGACGCATTATGACAACATCCTTTTTCTTGATTTCATCACAATCATCGACGGAAAATTTTGACGTAACCTTCCCGTGTTCTTCAATAAGCGATTTCAATTTATCTATATTTTGTGGCTCAGCACGCATGAATAATCGATCGGTTATTTTGATGGATGCATCAATACTATTCGATTTTTGTTCATTATCGTAAGTAGTTTTCTTGAGATCACTCGTATACGGACTGATCTGTTTCGGTGATGCTGTTTGAAATGATGTTTTCGACGAGACACTATCGTCTAATTTAGTATCGATTGAATCATTTCGACTTTGATCAATATTGTCTTGTCGTAATGAAATTGAAAGACTTCTACTACGTTGAATACTATCTAGTGACTTGAAATGTTTACCAATATCGGGTGTCCCACTCCGGGAAAGATCAGCTTTTCGTTTAGTTCCTGAACTAACGTTGGTGCTGGAACTCAATGAATTTAATATATCATAACATGATGGCACTTTTGTTCTCTTACTCGGTCTCATTGTCGTATTATCTAACGATATTTCACCTTCAGACTTTGACAAATCATCGCGTCCACGTTTTTGTGTCATCTCTTCGTAATTCTCTAATTCATCATTGTCAATACCATCAGTGCGTTGCTTTTTGGCCAGTTCAACGGTAATGTCATCACGTGATGCATGTCTTTTCAGAGAAATTTCTTTCAACACTTGTGCTACACTTGGTGGCGTTGTATTTTTTGTTTGACACATAGCCGATAACATATTCTGCCTTTCAGGAGGTGAATATTTGGTCGTTTCCGGTGGAGCTATTCTCACTGTGACTGAGGTTCTCGTTCTTGGCGATCTTGTATTAATCATTGGTGTTGGACTTGCATTCAAATTAACTCTGGGAAATTGACCGGTACTATATTGTGACTGATGAATCAATTTCATGTTTGCTTCGGTCGCATATTTTGTTAGCCTTGATGTCAGTCCTGGTGAAGTAACATCCGCGTAAACTCTGTCGAAAAGAATAGATCAGAAGAACAAATTGAAAGTATGTATCCCGGCATTGAAAACTAGTGTAATATAAACAAAATAACTCGAAAATAGAAACCTTACTTGGGATCAATATTGTATCTGGTTGATGTCAAAAGTGGTCCGGCAACTGTTTGGACTGTTTTGATGCCAGCAGCTCTCGGTCGCATTTTTGGACTGATACTCGTACCCCAAGGTGAATTACGAGGACTGTAGACAGTTTCCTCATCTTTTGACAAACTCCGATCGTTCAAATAGAGCGATGGTGTACGTTTCAATCCTGTTTGATGATCAACAGTAATATCTCCAAAACGATGATTCATATCACCATTGCAAGATTCCCGCTTTTTCCATTGTACTGATGGTGTCGATGTTACTCTATTTAGTGACCTCGCACCATCATCATATTCATGTGAATTCGCGCAATCAATACCAGAATTATTTTCCGAACCACTTATGTAAGAACGGCGTCGATTTTTTGCAATTGGTGTTGACCCACCGACCACACTGAAGTTCGTATCTCTGTTGGAACTTATCAGCGTTTCAGTGCTAAGTTGATAGGTATGTCTACGATGACGATCCATTCTTGTAATTATCTGATTTTCATAAAATATTTTAGCAATTTCAATAAACTTTTTAGTGTACGTTGTTGTTTGGCAACTAATACTCTCCAATAAATTATACAGTTCACGACCGGCACGTTGAATATATTCAAGGAGTAACAACGCGTGTGGCGTTTGGAGATTGTCGTTAGCAAGCAATAACACACTCGCGTATATAACCAATAATAATATTATTATCAATCCAAATACCGATCCCCAAATATTGTAAAGCACGACACAACCACTTAACATACATACCAACACGATAAACACCCGATTTCCTAGTTTCCACATATTATTTCAAAAAAGTAACCTCCCCATGTTTGAAAAACAGCACACTCACCCGATCTTCAGGCATCGATATCACACATCAAAATCCTCTCTCCACAGCTCTCCGCAGTCCGCCACGCTTCAAAAGTTCACCTACCCTCCTGCACCCTGCTGCTCCCCACTTTGATCCCCTGCAACAGTGCTGCCATTACACTCATCCCAAAGCGCATGAACTTCATCACCCAAATTTCGAGTAAATGCACTGATACTCGAGTAAATCTGAGGTAGCACTGATTGTACTCAATGGCGGCAATTCAGAAAAATTCAAATCTTCAATTATTTTGTTGTTAGAAAAAGTAAGATTATTTATGGTGAAAGAGGTTATGTATATTATTATTGAAATAGTGAGGTGAATGCTGTTCATTCAGACATATTATAAATGCCAGTTTCTCTTTATTTTTTTGTTTACAATTTTGGAATAAAGTTATAAATAGTTTATGATTGCTTATACCAGTAACATTTTAAAAGGTTCAGTGTGAATATAGCTTATATTGGGTACGAATATCTCATACACATGTATAAATATATGTATGCAGTCATTCATAAAATGTATATATGTGTAGATACGAATAAAGTAAAAATAGCGGCGAGCGCCGAGCACTGCATGGCTTCCTATTTTGACACGAATATACTTCATATATGTTATGTGTCCATCTCAGTTAGGAATTGTGTTACGAAAGATTTCTAAAATAAGATTTGGAGCGGCTTCTCGCATCGTCTAGATTTATCTGTATGCTTTTAAAAGTGAAGCACACTCGACACTTCCCTCAGTTTACAATTTGATCGCACATGAGAAACAATTCAAGTTTTGTGGAGTGAATATAAATACAGTTGTGGTAAGTTGGTGAACAGTTGGTTTTCATGTTTCAATGACATATATTCTCATCATTGTTTAACATTCATTGTATTATATTGATATATTACTGATGATTTTTTTCTTGTTCATGGCAGGTTATCACGATGACGAAGACGAAGACAACTTTATCACCGTCAGAATTGAAGGAGAAAGGCAATGCCGAATTTCAACAAGGCAATTGGGAACAGGCACTGAAATATTATACTAATGCAATTGAATTAACGAATGAAAACAGTATTGAGAAAGCAGTTTACTATAAGAATCGAGCAGCAGTTTATCTCAAACAAAAAAGCTATGACAATGTTATCAAAGATTGCAATGAGGCTTTGAAAACTTGTCCCAATGATCCTAAAGCACTTTTTAGAAGGTGCCAAGCATATGAGGCATTGGAGAAATTTGAAGAGGCTTACCGAGATGCACGTTTCGTTATTAACGCCGATCCAACGAATAAAGCTGTACAACCAATATTATCACGTCTATTTGAAATTGTCCAGGAACGTTACAAACAAAATTCCCGCGTGACTTCAAAAGTTTCACAAATGCTGGAAATTGCATTCAATATAGAAACGAGTACGGAAAAACGGGAGATGGCTATGAATAATTTACTCGTTCTATCGCGTGAAAACGCAGGAGCAAAAATTATGTACAAAGAAGGAATTATCGCGAATATATTGAAATTGTTGAAAGTCGAGAAGAATAATGAAGAAATCATTATTACGGCCATAAGAATTATTTCAGAATTGTGTAAAAACAATGTTGAAAGAACAACATTAATCATTCGCGATATTGGATTACCTTGGTTCTTGGAAATGCTGAATAGTAATAATGAACAGAGGGTGACCGCAGCACAACATTGCATGCAGGTATGAAAGTTTTAATGACTGGCAAAAATTAGTGTTATTTTTCACGATATCCATCATACTTAATGAATTCTCAAATTATTTATTCTTTCACGTGCAGGTCGTCCTGAACAGTTACAGTGGCATGGATAATAAACCAGACAGTAAACCAAACAAGGAACTATGCGAACAATACAAAAACGAAATTGATACTTTTCTATCCTGCTTAGTATTCAGTACGACAAATCGTACAATCACTGGTCTCGCTCGTGACACAATAATTGAATTAATAATGCGGAATGTCCATTATTCTGTATTGGATTGGGCTGAAAAATTAGTCAAAATTCGCGGTCTACAACGTCTCATGGAAGTTGCGAGTGAATTGGAGGAGTACAAATATGAATCTGCGATGAATATCACACCATCAACACGAACAATAACCAGCGTTTGTTTGGCTAAAATTTATGAGAATATGTATTATGACGCGGCGAAAGACAGTTTTCGTGCAGCAATTGATGAGTTCATCAAAGATAAACTCTTGGATCCTGAAGTGGAATCTAAAGTACGAGTTACAGTTGCCATAACAACACTGCTACTTGGTCCGTTGGACGTGGGTAACTCCATTGTTGCCAGAGACGGGATTCTGCAGATGATATTGGTAATGGCTAGTACGGACGATATTTTACAACAAAAAGTCGCGTGTGAATGTATTATTGCCGCAGCGTCGAAGAAAGACAAAGCAACAACAATAATAAATCAAGGTGTAAATATTCTGAAAAAATTATACCTATCAAAAAACGATGCTATCCGGGTTCGTGCTCTAGTTGGGCTGTGTAAACTTAGTAGTTCAGGTGGCACTGATGCAACAATAAAACCATTTGCTGATGGTGCATCATTGAAACTAGCAGAGGCCTGTCGACGTTTTCTGATCAATCCAAAGAAAGATAAAGATATGAGGAAGTGGGCGATTGAAGGTTTATCATATTTGACATTCGATGCTGAAGTTAAAGAAAAGCTCATTGAGGATAAAGATGCAATACAAGCAATGATTGAAGTGGCGAAAGTTGGCGATAAATCAGTGGTCTACGGGGTTGTTACTACACTAGTAAATTTGTGCAATGCATATGACAAACAGGAAATCATACCAGAAATGGTGGAACTTGCCAAATTTGCTAAGCAACATATACCTGAAGAACACGAGCTGGACGATCCTGATTTTGTAAACAGACGTCTTATCACACTTGGAAAAGCTGGTGTAACCACGGCGTTGGTAGCACTTGCCAAAACTGACAGTGAAAACAGTAAAGAATTAATAGCTCGAGTCTTCAACGCAATTTGTAGTCAACAAGAAGTGCGAGGAATTGTTGTGCAGCAAGGTGGTGCACGAGCTCTCTTACCTCTGGCATTGGATGGAACAGAAAAAGGAAAGAAACAAGCGGCACAAGCCCTTGCGAGGATTGGAATAACAATCAATCCAGAAGTGGCATTCCCGGGACAGCGAATCATGGAAGTTATTCGTCCCCTATTAAATCTATTGAACCCGGAGTGCTCCGCATTGGAGAATTTTGAAGCATTAATGGCACTATGCAACATTGCAGGTGTCAATGATACAATTAGGAAACATATGTTGAAAGAAGGTGCGTTTAATAAGATTGAGTCTTATATGTATGAGGATCATTTGATGCTACAGCGTGCGGCAACCCAAGTTGTCAACAATTTGATGATGTGCGATGATACCATTCAGTTTTACGAAGGTGATAATGACAGAGTGAAATACTTAGTCATTCTCTCAGGGGATGAGGATCCAGACACAAGTTTAGCGGCATCGGGTGCACTTGCAATGCTCACGGCCGTCAGTAAAAAAGCATGTTGGAAAGTCTTCGATTCGACAAATTGGTTGGAATCTATTCATTTCCTACTTGCTAATCCTAACGCGGCCATACAACATAGGGGTGTTGTTATTGTATCTAATATGATACAGAGTACTAAAGAAGTTGCTGCGAAGCTGATAGAAACAGATGTTATGGAAATATTAATGGCATTGACTAAGAGTGACATGGTAGAGAATAAAAAAGTCAAAGATATTGCTGCATCGGCGTTGGAAGCCGCTGCACAATGGGAATTAATTGAGAAAAAAGTTGAGAATGGTGATATTTCAGTGTCGACAACGAGTACAGATAATCCGTTGGAATCTGTAGAATAAATCAGGAGCAACTCGACGAGGAGGAATTCCAATGTGCCTCCGCATAATTATTGGATTTTCTTTACATCCAACTGTTATGAAATATATTTATGTTTTGAAACTGAAATGAATTATTTATGTATTGTCATAATTTTATAATACCGAATTGAGTAATTTATACGCAGTACATCTTTTACAATTGTAAAAAATATATATGTACATATTTAATGTTCTATACGCATTAGTAATTATTCTGGTCCTGTTCAATCAGTATCAAACTTTCAAAAAGGGATGTTGCAATGCCTGCTCTGCTGTGATTCGTGTTGTATAATCTACGTCCAAAAGATGTTTTAGTAAGTCATACGCTTCTGGCGGAAATTTTTCCGGTCTAGTGCCCTAAAATCAAAAAGAAAAGGAAATTGCAAACACGAGAATATATATGTATGAATTATCTATGAGAGTATAAATCAGAGGATTCCTTCTTCTCTTTCCTGAATACTCCTAAGCAACGAGCAAAAAATAAATGATAATAAGAACAAAAGTAAAAAATACCTTACGAAAACTATATTCAGTACTGTTGTCTGAAGACTGGAATCTTCCTCGTAGTTTCTCACAAAGTGTGACAAGGTCAATGCCTGCATGACTTTCATTACAAATTAACTTTTTACCTAATAATGTATGGGCAAAGTAAAAATTGGAAATAAATAACAAAAAATGAAAAAACATAACGGAGCGAAATGGATGGATATACATTAAGCAAGCTTGTGTAGAAAAAAGAAGGTTCTACCTAATTTACGTGCATATCTTTGCAATTTCGCGGTCCCAAATATAATTATGATTTCTGCTAATGCAGTACAGTCATCTGGACAACGAAAAAATGGCTGAGTTGCACTGAGAATACACAGCATTATGATACCACTAGCCCATATGTCAATCGCTATAATTGAAAAAACGTAATTAAAACATTATTCGAAACAAATTCAATTACGTGTATAAGAAACGGGTTAATGCACCTGGTGTTTGGTAATTATATTTCAACAATACTTCAGGTGCTCGATAACCTGGAGTGCCAGCTCTCGATGCGACTTGTGCTGGCCGCATCAAACATATAGAACACACCCTTGGTTTACCAAAACAATAACATTTATTCTCTGTCGATGCGGAGTTTTTTAAGGTTTCTTGTGATAGTTTTCGACTATTCTGAAAAAAATAAAATGACGAATTATGAAGTGTACGTGAAAATCAAATGATTCCGCTCATCAATTAATGTGTAGACAAAAAATTTTTACTTCATCTATTCTCTTCCGCTTTACTGATTGTACGTCGAGCAGTTCATGTTTCTTGCTGTTAGCATTACTATCTTCCGTGAATTTCTGTGATAATCCAAAATCAACGAGTAGATATCTAAAACACGAAATTAATATAATTTGAATCATGGGTTGTAGTTTGTTGATATTGATTCTACCAAGCTGAACTGAATTCTTTAAATCAGAACCTATTTCCAATTAGTGGAGTTTGGAATTTTTTTGTAGTTAAATCAATTTAATTCGAGAAGTTCCAAGTCTTTCTGAGATAAAGATCATGATTCGTACTAGCAAGTTTATTTGGATCATTTCGAAACAAGGTTTTTCCGAAGAAGAAATTTTAGATTATAGTTTGGCAAAAATGTGCAAATTGATTCAGAGATAAATGTGTTGATCATTAGGTTCCAAATTTCATGTACTCACTTTCTGTTCCGACGATCATACAAAAAATTACTCGGTTTTACATCTCGATGGATGATATTGAATAAATGTACTTTCCGCAATGCAATGAATAGTGCTCTCATGTAATGTTTTAATTCATCTTTATCCATGTCACCGACATAATCCTGAAAAAAATGTATTGTATCCTCTTTGTCCTCGTATTATTTGTCTCATCAATAATAATCATGTATTTTTCCACTTACTGCGAATTTATTATGTCTCATATATGGCATGATAAATGCAACTGATGCTTTATTTCGCACACACAATTCTATACCTACAACATTGTCCGCACCACTGGATCAGAATAATAAATTCATAAAAATGATTGAGGAATAACGAGTGATTAAATTTACATGAACTATATTTGTCGTACTCTTACCCAATCTCTTGTAAACATCGTAATTCTCGCTCAACTCTGGAAATAGGATAAGTAGGCAAAAGATGCTTGATTGCAAATTTTTTCGAACCTTTGGATGACTTCAAAGTTGCTAAAAATACCGAACTGAATGTTCCCTCACCAACTTTATAGTGAACATCAAATAATTCTTGCACAATTGGAATCTCACGTTTCAACAAAGCAACCTCATCTTCTTGAACATCTGCAAACAATTCATTATTCATCAGAATATTGATAAAAGTTAACCTCTCGAAGCCACAACTTAAATTATCATCATGAGATTCAACGAGGTGAATCAATTTATAACCGGAAATTTATTCGTACAATTCTCACCGTCATCATCTTTATGCGTTGAATTCAAAGATGTATTCATCTTCCCATCAATATAGACAATATTACATATGTGAAGAAATCAGAGTCATTTATTTTCGCATTTAATTCACGAGCTGTTGTTGAATTTCCGATTCCCATTATAGCATTGTGGGTGCTTAGGATTTCAGAAATTTACCGCCAATATTGGCAACACAGAGAAACAATTTTTAACTTCCTCTGTGGATTGACAAGAATATTCTGTTGTACATATGTAGAGATGGCGTTACTCGTCATTTTTGTCTAAATAGCGCGCCCCATAACATTCGATCGATGTGAATAATATGCTAAAAAGCACAAAAATACGGCAGCAACTATCTTTCAAAGCTCTTCTTCTGTATAAGCTTTGTTTCCTACCCGCGGTTAATTCTGATATAAATTTTCCGGCCACTCATTTCAATATTCGTGAATTGCAATTTTCGTACATTTGAAAGCATTATCATAAAGGATTCATGTTGAATCGTTCCAAATGCTACTTTTTAATTAGGTTCTCCAATTATTCCTCAAGAATTTCAGAAAATTTCCGTTATGCATTTTCAACGGTCATATATATCAATTACCATTATTTTGGAAACTATCCGATTCCACAAAGGGATTTACAATTGTCCTCCTACCGCCTTCGGACATATTCCAGCCACAATTTTCATACATTTTGCAATGGCAGTGCAATCCATTTCTTAACGTACTGTCACGGTTTTCTGACTGAGCTTGAAAGCGCCATAAAGCCAGCTGATATGTACGTCAAAGTTTAATATTATTCTGAACATGGCTCGGTTGTCCACGTCCACCAAGATTGTTAACATTTCAGTTGGAGTTTCATAAGAGAAACTCAAACGATACAAAAAAATGTTTTCCAACACAAGACGCATTTTATCATCAAGAATATTAATTAAATCAAATATTTTCACCATAATGATGGCGATTATTATTTTATTATTTTGCCATTTATTTATCACAATGTCATGTGAAAAAAGGGATGAAATTTCAGTTAATAAATCGAAATTTCGATTGATTGTGATCATTCTTACTGGTCCAGACAACATGAAAAATCGTGATGCAATACGAAAAACATGGATTTCAGAAAAAAGTGAAAATATCAAACATTTATTTGCAATAGGAACATTGGATATACAAACAGAACAATATGAAACTTTAGAGTCCGAGCAACAAAAATACAACGACCTATTGTTACTACCAAAATTACAAGATTCGTATAATGTCTTGACGAAAAAAGTTTTGCAATCATTACAAACAGTTGATGAAAGATATGACTTTGATTATTTACTCAAGTGTGACGACGATAGTTATGTATTTTTACATCAGCTTATGGTAAATTTAGATTTATGGGAGAATAAGCAAACAGGAAAAGAACTGTATTGGGGATTCTTCAATGGGAGAGCTCAAGTAAAGAAAACTGGACCATGGAAAGAGCCTGATTGGAACATTTGTGATTACTACTTACCGTATGCAGTAGGTGGTGGATATGTTTTATCTTACAATCTCGTTAAATTCATTGCAGTTAATGCAGATTCATTGAGGTTTGTATTGAAATTTGAATTAATCATGACTTCTAGAGGTTTGAACCTCCTTTAATGCATCCACCGCTATTCAATTTATACATTGCAGATTATTCAATGCTGAAGATGTTTCTGTTGGTTTGTGGTTAGCACCTGTGGCAAATGTTGAAAGAAAACATGATGTACGTTTCGATACAGAGTATCGGTCAAGAGGCTGCTCGAATCGGTATATCATTACACATAAACAAGAACCAGAAAATATGAAAAGTATACATGATTATTTTATGTCTACTGGAACATTGTGCGCAACAGAAATAAGGAACCGAATGAGTTATCAATATAATTGGACTGTACCACCTAGTCAATGTTGCAATCGACAAGCTGGGATAATTTGAGGAAAATTCCTCCGAGTTTATCGTGGATATTCGTTGAAATGAAATGTTCTAGTCTCTCCATCATGAAATAATTTTCATGAGAAATTTCGAAATGCCATCTAACTTTTTTTCATATCATAGGAATTACGATTAAGGGATGTATAGTAATTTATTGCAAAGTTATCTAAGTAGTGTGTATCATCATCTATATTTTTTTATTCGTAAAACTTAAGATTATGTGAAGCTTGGTAGAAATTCTTTTCCATTGCTTCCACAATAAGCTTTCATAATAAACAAAAGAAAACTAGATGAATGTTTACTTTATTTTTTTTAATCAGATTTGTATCTATATGTTTTAGATATAGAGAGATTGTAAGTTTAACAATATTTCTCTTTTCATTTATAAAATATAAAAACAGCAATTAACTCATTTATATGAGCGATATAAATCCATATTCGAGTATAAGTTAATACTTCCCTTCACAGTGAAACGTTTTTTTTTTTTTTTCTTAATAACTACGTGGATTGAATTGCAGATCTTCAAAAAACGGCCAAATATCGCTGAGCATAAACAATTCCATTTAGATTTATTATATTTTTCCCCAAATCGTGTTGTCTTGGCGTATAAAATCAATAAGTTACTAAATATATATACTTAAAGATAAAGTGCATATAAAAGGAGTATAAACAGTATGGCCGATTCTCAAAACATATCTCTTTCTCTGCAATTCCCCAATTTCCAAACTGTTCTTGCATTACATAAAAAATGAATTGTGCATGAGAGAAAAACCAAATAAGCTCAATTACTTTATGTGCACAGTTTGTAATATAACTTTTTATAATATCGATTGCACTATATTCATTCATCTTAAATGCAATGCAAATGCAGTCTCATTTATTCAATTAATTTTCCTATATATCAACCGACAAACAATTAAGTTCATTTCGAAAATGAACGATGAAAGTAATGTAAGTCCGTTGCTTATGTTACGTCTTTTTTTTTCGTTTTTTGTTTATAATCACATTAATACTCAAAATTTTACTTCTTTTTCCGATCTTGCGTACATTTTGGACAATACCACTTGCCCTTAGGTTTAGTAGTTAATCCAACACATGAGAAGTGGAACCATTCAATTGGACACTGTTAAACAGAAATATGTCATGAAGAAAAACGATTCTCAATTGAATTCACCTGAATATTCTCGGAAAATTGGGTAATAAATAGAGATATACATTTTGAAATTTATACTTACATCAGGATTGTCACAACCTATCATTTCACCATACGAAACTTGATGACATAAACAGTATGTTGGTTCATTTGGATCAACAGGCATGTCTAAGACATCAGCAGGATGGCCGAGTGCATTCGTATCAGTTTGCGCTCCACTTCCAACAGCGCCGGTAGTCGCCGCCGATACAACTGATCCACCTTTTTTCTGTTTTTTCCTCGCATTTTTCGATTCATCTTCGCTACTTGCTCCAGTTGTACCCTTCTTTCGTTTCTCTTTCTCTTTCAATTTCTTCCTGCCTTTTTTACTCGCGCCACTTTCTTCTTGTACCCTATTACTACTTAATGCCTTATCTTGTATTTCAGCCTCAAATCTCGCCAAATCTGAATCTAATCTACGTATATGTTTATCAACTAATTCATAAGTTTGGATTGCCAATTGGACTTTATCATCACCATACTCTTTTGCTTTATTGAATAAACCTTGAATATGCATCAACTTCTCTTTCTTTTTTTCGGGCGATTCTTTTTTGACATTTTTCAAATATTCATCGGCAAGTTTGTCGATATCTTTCATCAATCCTTGTGCTCTTGCATCCAAATCTCTCATCAGAGTGAAATTCCTTTGCAATTCGATAGGAAGATGTTCCAAACCTGGAAAAAAATCGAATCATGTTCAACTTAATTCAATTCAATAATAATAGAAACATCTATTTTTCCTAATGTTTTATCGGTCCACATCTGCACTCTACGGTGAAGATCATTTTTTTTTCTCATTTTTATTTTACATGAAAGTGTCTTTCAATCGATCCAATATACTCACTGTCCAAGTAATGTTCTAAATATAATGCAGTCGTCATATTCAATATGGCTTTTATTGCTGTCGTTCATTAATCGATCACACAAATATATTACGTATCAATAAATATTATGTCGGAAAACATCAACAACAACTTTCTGTAATGCTGGGATTTTGACGCAACATCATATATTCTCTCGAGGAATTTACAAAACGATACGATCGATATATACAGTTTGTCGAACGATATATCATGGTTGCCAATACTTAATACTCAAATTTCCACAAAAAAAAATGATGCATTGTATGACCTGAAGTCCGTCATTAGTTTTATGCGCATGGGCACCGCCATATTTATCTGTGAGCACTATGAAACAGTGAAGTGAAGGTAGACGAAAGTAAAAAAAAACGAATTTTACACTTAATTATCATGTAAATAGAGTTAAATTTATCATTTCTATAACACTAAGCTCCACTTGTGAAAAATTCGAAAGTTCTGTAGTAAGTAATTGTGTCAGAGCGGCCGTAATTTTTCACGTTAGAAAATAGCAAATCAAACATAACCTCACTATACCACCATAACTTTGTTCACAACTTACACAAGGTACAATCAAACTACGATATTATATTCATAATGTTTCTGAGTATCAGAATTGGTTACCGGGCGAAAACTGTTAGAAAATGAATCTTATACAATAATGTCGAAGAAAGAATAATAGAAACAAATGATGATACTTTGAATGATCTTGGAATTGGAATAAAAAATCTAAATGGGTGATGACAGAATCTGCTGCCGGGCAAAGATTCGAAGTATCCGAAAGAATTTTAGCGCTTCGATTTATTTGAAATCAATTCAATTTGAAATTGAAAGAGGTGTCGCTGTTGTCAGGATTGGGTTGGAAAATATATCGGTTTTGAATGATTTGAATGATCAGATGTATCTTGCCATGTAGCGAAATTAAGAGAATTGTCCTCAAAAAAGTGATGAAGAGTAGGGTTATTATGATTACCAGTGCGGCGATACATTACCGAGTATCATAATCAAATTTATTCATTTCTAGGATGGAGGCGCTGGATGGCCAGTTCTCAATATCATCTGCATCTTATAGAATCAGAGTTGCAACACCCAACGATTTACCATCTGTTCTGGAAGTATTGCGCGAAAATTTTCATTTTGAAGAAACTATGTTCAATGCGTTGTGTTCATGTGTTAAGATTACTCAAGATGAGAAAAAAATGATTGAAACAATATTGGATGACACTGCAAAAGTAGCATTCAATAGCTCGCCGTGCCTTGTTGCTATTCATAATGAATCAAACAGAATTGTCGGATTAAACCAGACAACATTGAGTAAAAATGAAAAATTTGAAGGGACATCGAATGAAGATTTAAATTTCTCTGCATACCATAATACGAAATCAGTATTGGTGAATCAATATTTCAAATATTTATCGGAATTTAATGAAAAAGCTAAGTTCTGTTTTGGATGTGATGATGAAACGCGAATGGAATTTTATGCCATTGCTGTTGATAAAAATCATCGCCGAATCGGAATATCGGGCGATCTCATGAAAGCAGGCATTGCTTTAGCACGACATATTCAAGATATTCCTCTAGTTTTTGGAGTTTTCACTTCTTATTACTCAATGAGAAGTGCCGAGAAAGTTGGGATGCATACTGTTTTAAAAATTGATTTATTGGATTATAAGAGTGAAGAAGATAAACTGATCTTCGCCAATACGAAACCGCATAATATCGTGTACATCATGGTTTTGCACATTGAAAATACTAATTTCACGGGAAATGAAATTTCATGTAAGACGGCGGTAAAATAAATTTCGTTAAAACCAACGTATGATAATCATTGGTTTCATACAAAATGCATTTACAACATTATCTACGGTCGCATACAGGTAATATTATCATCAAAGATAATTTTTCTCCGTACCTAAAATTAAAATTAACTGCATATGATTACATAATTTTTTCTTTATTTTTCCTCGCTATTGATTGCTGCAGATTCATACAGAGAAATCGAATACAGATCCACCGTATGGGACGCATAATGCAGTAAAATAAAAACCAAAAAGCTAATGATAGAGGGGCATCAACTATGTTCACTTGTCATTATTCGTGACAGTCTCTCATTATTTGGATCCAGATTTTTGAAATAACATGTGAGTAATGATGAGTTCATCTTTATCAATATTTTTTTTCGCACTCCAATAATATATAACAAGTTTAAATTTATGGAATAACATATGCTTCATGTGTCTGTGCTTAAATTTATAAACAGGAGGAATAACCAATGAAATGTAGGTCATGTATTGAATTATGTTGTGTATACAAATTATTTGCAATCCCCGTGATAGCTTCATGTACATAGATTAATTGCACAAATATTTCCATGTATCATCAATGGCACCAATATGAAAAGCATTTCTTTCGGAATACATGAAATTCAATTGTATTGGAAATTAAAAAATATCAAATTCAAAATTTAACAAGCGAAACCGTCTAATTTTGTCATTGCTTATTTTCATCTATCGTGTAATCAACTTTGCGCTTGCGTAGTCACGTGATACCACATCACTGATAATCATTGGATGTATTGTAAATGTAGAGAAAATTATAGGTATAACACGTGATACTAGAATGATGATGAGTGAGAAAAATAGATACTGCGGGATTTTTTCGAGTGATGGCAGTATGATAATTAGTAGTTTACCCATAAAAATATATATGTATATCTCTTCCGAAATGTGCATTCATTTCAGTTGAATCAGTCAATAATCTTATCAAGTTTGAAAATGACAGCAGTGTCATCCAGACAATATAACGACATAGTATGCTTGGCGGGGGGAAATACGTGTACATATAGTTTCATCAGCGGGACATAGTTCCACACAAACTGGAGACGCTCAGTTTACCAACGAACTTCCCCAAGTATTATTTCATCGCTACATCAGTGCCTGCAAATAAAACATGAGGTGTGAATTGATAATATGAATATTTATACTATTAATTTACGAGGTTGTATTCGATATTCTGATTATTCATATCCAATTTATCGCAGAGAGTATTTCATAAATACTGTTTGGATTTCGAAATCAAAACTCAAGAGAGGGAATTCTGCTCGCAAAGCAGTATCGGGTGAATCATATGAATGTCTTAATTGATATACCAGCTAATGTGTTCGAAAATTTGACATTTCAATTTGTTATTTCATATACTGAACGCGACGGCCTATATCACAAAGTTTACGAAATAACGACACATAATCATCCATATATTGATAACAAAACTCTACGTGTGAAAGAACGAAAACAACAAATCATTCGGAACGAAGAAAAGAGAAAAAAATGGATGATTATGCATTCAATTAATTTCCATCGCCTAACAATGATTCGACCTACTTTAATGTTTGCAGTAGCCGCAAGAGAATGCCATCGTATCGGCCGTGGGGCTCGACTGAGGATGGCGCAATTGAGTTTGAATCACTCACAACTGAAACTTTGCAAGGGGCATTAGATGTTTATCGAGAAGCATTTTGTAAAAATGAGAACATATGTCGAGCAGTGGATTTGCTCGGTGAACCGGGTGCTGTTGAGGAGCTTGAAAAGTTGTGTTCGGATGCTGCTCAGGACGGAGTGAGCGTTGTTGCGATTGATATCAGTACGAGAAAAGTTGTAGGAGTATCATTCAATAAAATTCAGGTATTTTACTTCATTTTGGTCAGTAATGCTTGGCTAGGTCGGCAATTAGTGTGCACTTCTGCATTCTTATCGGGTGCGCTTGAGGTATATTAATTTATATATTAATTTTTTCATTCATTCATATCCAGTATACACCCAATATATATATATATATTACACATTGTGTTTTTTTTGTTCATATGTAATACAGCATTCAATGTAATCTAACCTGAGAATATTTACATTCATGAGGTATAATAGTCATGAAGTGATGGACAGAAGCTTAATAGATTAGTCGGAAGAGATTTCCACAGTTCAAAAGTTGTAGAACAGAAAATATTGAAAACAGTGTTTCCAAAAAAAAGCCTCTACAAATAAACCAAAACAATTAGTGGTATAATTTTAGTATGGGGATGATCTTTTAATAGAATAAATATTTCTCGGGAATCAGAAAATGTATTTAGATATTCCAAGAGCGATAAAATTTGAGAATTTTTGACCTACGTGCACTCGGTGGATAAAAATGTAATGGTTAGAAGATTGTGGAATATCTTTTCATTCTTTTTTCTCCAATTCCAGGTTCGTGGGTGTCCGAATGAATCCGGATCTTTCGAGTTATTCAGCAAAAATTGCAAGCACAAATCATCAAAGGAACTTGTGAATTTTATGATCAAGATTGATTCAAAGTTAGATCTCTTCAAACACTACAATGTGGGCTGCATCCTAGAAGTGATGTTTCTGGCCACGTTAGATGATTATAAACAACGGAGAATCGGCGAGCTACTCGTATCATCGTCATTAGAAATTGGCCGACATCTCTTTCGTGGAAAGTCTGTAAAAACGCCAGTTGAAATCAATGATAGCGAAACAATTGGCAATTTTGATTGCGTACCGAGTCTTGTTTCTGCAATAATGACATCTAATTACTCGCAGAAAATTGCTGAAAAACTCGGTTTCGATTCCCTCGCTGAAGTCAGCTATGAGGATTTAATATTTGATGGTCAAAAATACAGTGAACGAATTGGAACCACACATAAAACCGCTAAACTAGTTGCCAAAAGGCTGTGCCGAAGTTGAATAAAGATATCATTTTGCAATATTTTACAACAGTGAATCAAAATTACTCTCATCTGTCCATTCGAGAGGAAGCCTCTAGTCGATGATGAGACAATCAAAGATAAATATACATATGAGGTTATGTTGATTTGTTATAATTTTAACTCATGAGTTATTTTGCACTGAATTAATTATACACATATCTTTCGTGAAATGCTATTATCACGTTTTACTTTATCAAAGTTGGAATAAAAAAAATATCTTATTTTTCCAAATGGTAGTGTTTGAATATGTCATTCAAGAAATTTCCTTTGGAAGAAATTGTTATTGTCAATGAACGAACAGTAATCAAAAGAAACTGATGAAACAATCAATGTTGCACAATATATTCATGGATCTATAGAGAGAATCAATCCAAAGATGGTTTTCTCCGAAACTTTCAAGAAGGCTTTTATCATTCTGCCTACATGATTCTCTCGATAATCCCAATAATCAACAAACTAGAAGAAACAAAAAGAACAAATTCAATTTTTGACGACTGGATCGCCTGTGGTTGAATTCTATGATAACCATGACAATCGCAGAAGGAATGTTATTTGAATTGAAAATCCAAATCAAAATCAGATAATTTCGGCCTCCAGAAGTATCGATGTTTTTCGATATTTATAGTTTGACTGACCGAAAGCACCCTGAGAGTCATCCAAAGTTAATAATTAAGAACACAGAATACTGAGAATTAACCATCAGACCTCGTCAGCATCACAACTTTCCCCTCGATGCTTCGTCGTTCTCAATATGAGAGGGTAAAAAGGTGATGTTTTTTCGCTGAACGTTTCAGGTGCTAGAACTGAATGATTTAGGAACAAAATTACGGTTGAATTGATATTGTTCGAGCATGACAATGATCAATTTTTCAATCATAAAATCGTGAGAACGAGATTTTTAGATGATTCAAGAATGATTTTGTTATATCCCATGCGACTTTTCCATGGAATACCGCACCAAATTCCGAGGATTTCACGTGCCATGAGCTCAAAATCCATATGGAGGATAATGACCATGGAATCAGTCATGATTCATTAGGGATGCTTTTAACCATGTTTTTTCTACATGAAGTGTCTGTTCTTTGGCAATATCATAATGGTTGATAGGCTCGAAATTCGTTTTTTTTTCGCATATGTATTATCATGATAACTCAATGATTTATACCGGCGTCATTAACAGTGGCCAAACAGAAATTTTTTCAAATTTACTTTTTTGATAAACCTTTTCAGAACTAACAGTATATTTCCAGTGGAATATCCGATAAATAGGTATATATATCGGCAAAGTCACAAATTGAATAAGAGTTTCGTATTCAGACGATGAATAGTTCGTTAAAACGTATATAACGAAGGAGTGAAACATTCTTATGACTTCCTATTCGTTCACTGTTACTGCTCACTCGCAGAACACACAGTGCAGTTTGATCTTTCAACAAACAAGGCGTTGCTTACAATGCTTTCGAAATTTGACAATCACGAAGTAAATATACTAAAAATTAGTCTTTCTCTATCTTTCAATTCATAATACCACTCATAGAAAGTATTTATTCACGTGATGTAACGCTTTCGTATCTTATCGTAACGAATTCGTACTCTACGATGTGGAATATTTATGGATTCAAAGCTACTGAAAGTAAGTGGCCAACAAGAACAGGCATCATTACTAGTGGCAACAATTGAAATAACAAATCGTTTACAGCTCTGAATAAATTCCGTGCGGTCGTGTCGATGAAGGCAATTGAATTAAACTCTTAGTTGATTATATGTCTCAACGCAGCATCCATGAATTCTAATTCGGAACCTCGAGCTTAGTGAGTAACTGTGCGCACTCTGAGACGGTACTCTGCCTTGTTCTTCAAAACGTTACTCAATAATTACATTTTCTCTTGAATCATTCCCTCGGGTATATACACATTTCGTGATAAAACGAGTACAACAACGATTCTATTGACATGTATGGGAGTATCATAGCTGGCATTCATGGGACTATTGAGTTCCGAATTTTGTCCGAAGATAAATTTGAATCGGCGCTCGAAGTCCAACAAAAGTCGATGCGTCAAGAGAATGTTGCACAAGGGATTGGGCTTTATGAAGAAGAGGGTGCCGCGGAAGCAATGACGATAATATTTCAGGAAGTAATTAAGGATGGTTGCACAATCGTGGCTGTACGGAAAGATACTGAACAAGTCGTTGGTGTCTCGTTCAACAAAATGCATGTGAGTTCAAATATTAAAATCGAAAATAATTATCCAAAGTATTTATGAAGTGACTTATTGATTAATCAATATTTGTGTATTAATAATGTGGAATATATCTGTTGGAAATTAATAATATTTATATTTATTCACTTGGAAGGTTACGGACGGTAAAGAGCATGATCCTTTACTCGAGATCATGAAACACAGAATAAAGCCACGCTCAGCCCTTGATCTTATTGAGTTCCTCGATGACGTAAGCTCATTAATTTCCCAGAGCATGTCAGGCAATTGTCTGATTAAACGAGCTTCATTGCTCACAATATACATTTTGTTATTGAACACTTCTTATCAAGGTTTTTCCTCAAGGTTGAGTCCAGAGTGGATATATACCAGAAATATAATGCTCGTGCAGCTATGGAGATCTTTTACGTTGGAACGGATCCTGACTATTGTGGCCATCGGATCGGCCAAGGTGTAGTCGCTGCGTCATTAGAATTGGCACGAAGTTTGAAGGAAAGTAAAGTTGAAAATAAAATCATCCCCGAACTTGTGTTTGGGGTTTTCACGTCCAATTACAGTCAACGGATTGCGGAAGTTTTCAAATTCGATTGGTTAGCGACTGTTTATTATTCTGACTTAACATATTCCGGCAAAACAATGGCCGAAAGAATTGGCGCCGAACACAAAACTGCCAAGCTTGGAGTATTGCGATTGTAAATAGTTTTTTTATCTAATGTAAACAAATATATAGATTATATGATGAATGCCAAAAAAATTGGGGAGTTTTTTATAAAATCGTAAGAATAGAAAAAACATTAGATGAGAAAGGAGAAATGTTATACATCCTGTGACCAAACTTGAACACTATGTGTGAAAGTCGATGAGTACACGGAATCAATAACAAGAACGTATTCAAGTTCTAGTGGGAGAAGTATGTTGATTGAAGACTAGTCTTCATTCTGTAAGATATTATCTCTCTTGATGTTTCAACGTGATGACCTGCGAATCCGGCTTGGAAATATCAAAAACATTTAAGTTATCATCGTCAAAATTATTAAGGTGAGATGATAATGTAGTAGACAATGAGCCCATAGTGATATAACAGTAGAGTTTTTGTCATAGCCCGGACTATGATCATTTAGATGAAATCAAATTTTTAGTTTTGAAGGATTTATGAATTTATTTTGATTTACAAGAGAGTATTAAAAATCAAGAGATCTACCGAATCAATGAATTAATAATCGTCATAATCTTAACAATAATGAACTCCATCTTTCAGAAATTAACCATACAATCTCGAAAATTCATAGTCACAAATATGAAGAAATCATAGTCACAAAATCTCCATAAGGCGACATTCCCAAACTCATTATAAAGAATTTTTAATGTACTTATTTTAGAAGGATCATACGAAACTAAAGGGTGTGGGAAAAATATTGATTCTCCAATCCCTGACAGAAACTTCCTTCTAACAATAATTTTCAGTATCCCAAAAAGGCGAAGTCATGAATGCGGTAACTCGAAAAAAACACTGAAATACAAAAGTTCTACGTTGGTTCATCATCGAAAAACAGCAATACAAATTAAAATTTCTGCATTATTATATCAAACGAAAAATAATATATACATGTAAACATATGATAAAAATGAATCAATACATACGGTAATATCGCAATCATCAGTGATGTGGAGTTCGCGCACTGCAAACTTCCAAGATGTGAAATGTCACGTTTGAATGAGACTTTGAACATTCGCGGGCAAAATCAATGAGTCGATTGTACACGAGCAAGTAACGTGTGTCTTTTTTCAATGACTAAAAAGATGTATAATGTCATCGCTCTTGCACTCCCAGATTGTTGTGATACCTTTAGCCTATCTAATCCAGAATTTAACTACTGCTGGCATCTTTGATTAATTTTAGGTACCGTTAATTAATGTTGTGGAACACAGGGAAATGATCGGCGGCAAAAAATCTCCTTGTCCACATCCACGTGTGTGGAAAATCATACGAAATCAGGGTGACATGTCTCATTGAAGTCAACGACATCCGTTCTGATTGTCATCCTCATCATACTTTGACATATTTATATTAAATAATCAACAATGGCGGTAAATACTTTCAAATACTCCATAGAAAAAAAACGATATTATCATAACCTCGGAATTAGGAATTTAAGTATGGTTGTACTAACAATATTATTATTATTTAGCCCCCAACCAAAAGTACTAAAGTTGGAACAAGGGGTTCCAAACAAATTGTTGAAGAAAATGCATCAACGTTGAATTTTTATAGAAATATGGTTTTTGGTGCAGCTGGAGCATATCTTACTGTGATGATGGTATTCTTCGAATTCACTTCATTAACAATAGTGAGTTTTATTACGTACAAATATTGCAGAGGGTTTTGCGTTATAATTTGTGTTATAATTATTCGATTTTTCTTTGACATTGTTTCAGACACTGACTTTGCTCTCAGGTATTACATACATAGCATGTTACCAATTCATGGCTTACATAGCAAAACCAGAGTACAGTGATACAGATCAATTGCTCAAATCTGGAGTCGATCTCAATATGGAAGGTGGAATTGCTGAGTAAGTTGATTAGGGGTAGATATCTATTTATCCAGAAGAGCTAAACAGGTCAATGGAATTCTAGTTTTTTTTTGCGATAGCTCTCATAGTGATGATAGACCATGCGAATATCATGAGGTTTTTATTTACTTTTTTGTGTGGGCAAATTATTTCAGCGAATCTCATTATGAACTTGCTTTGCTACCAACTCTCATTCAGGTGGTAGCGACAGGATTGTTGATTAATTCGAAATTATTTGTTCTGAAATTTTCAGTTGATGTCCGTTCACTTTTCCCTACGGAGCTTCAGATGTAAGAAGCGTGTTAGGTACAGTAAATGTGAGCTAAATCATCTGTTTGCGTGTGGTAGGATACCTGTAGTTATATTATGCAATTACATTCTGCTGCGCCATCCCGGACATGATGCAGTGGTGATGACTATAAACCTTATTTGGTACATTTTAAAAAGAAAAGTATTGTGAATAATATGACTACAGCGCCGGGTCAATTTTAATATTCATACCTGATTTTCGAAACCTAAAAGGAATCATGGTGAGGGCAACCCGTGTTTATCAGAGTATATTAATTGGAGCCGCGTCATATCGACTGTAGTATCATATTAAACTGTTATGAACATATCAGCGTAACTTCCTCAGAAGTCGCAAGTTATTACCTTCTTGATATTCACACTTTTTACAAATAAATAGAAATATTGCGGTGAGCATCTACATACATACTCACATTAGTCAGAACCGTTTACTGTGAAGGTGGACATTTCTATCACTAATCTTGACTATCACTAATCTTGAATAGAACGCGATGAGAATTTCATAACTCAAATATTTTTCACCAATGAAACTCGGAGTATTGAGGAAATTTTATAGTTTCAGAAGTAGGATGAGTGTAGAACCTCATAAATCTGAATGTGTAAGGAAACTCAGTCGGTTCATTTACGTTGGCATTAGCTGAAGCCACATTTAGTTGAACCATCATCTTAATGGTGGTAGTGTCAATGTCATGAACGAGATAAATTATATACGTAGTGTGATACCCTGATGTTCTCTACACTATTAATAGACAAATATCGAATTTGATTCTGTTATGATCCGTTTTTCCAAAGAAGTGGATGGCAGATTTCTGATTCTTTCCTCTGTATGACCGCATAGGATGACATTTTATCATCATCATTATATGAGCCTCAAGCTATTCCTGGATATCGTCATATTTCTTGAACGTTTTGGCTGGCCGACTCTCTCGGTCTACCTTTATTTTTATAATCGTATATATCGCTATCTTTTTCTACCTTTCAGACATGTAAAAGATCTTATTATCTTGACTGCGGGATGCCAGGTACTTTCCCTGATATCGAATTACATATGGTTGTTTTGGCTACTGGTAAATGAAAATTGAACTACTATATCAATTATCGAATCAGTTGAAAGTATTAATCCAATACTCACATCTTAATCAATTTCTGTTCCCATCAATACTAGGCTCCAATACGTGCCTTTTATATGCTATGGGTGAAATTTTTGTCACTCCGATTCTTCCCCGAGGCTGAGGAGCATCCCGAGATCGACGAAAAAAAGCAACGAAAATTGGAAAGAAAAATGGCGCGACGCCAGCATAATTGAATAATACCGACTATCAGGTATTATTCGTCACATAATGTATAACATTGTGATAAATCATATTGTACATCCATCCCTTTCTCTCCTCTCAATAAGTTATCGCATAAACATATGTGTTTTTTATTCAAAAATGCATGTCAAACAAACAATGTATATATTTTTCACTGTTTTAAAAAAACATTGGTATTTCCGTCCGTCCATCTAACATTATCACATTATGTATATTCGAATTTTATCTAGGAGCTTCGTAAACTAAAATTACCGACTCATGTTTCCCTATTCACGATTCTACCTAATCTAAATGAACTGCGTATCTCATCGGTTGTGAGATCATTAACATTGACGTATGTTTGACCGGGGTGTTGATCCAATGAATCGTTTTTACTAGCCCTATTCATGAGGTTGGGAAATACTTTGCTGTGAGTTTTTTCATATTGTATCTATTTCTTATCTTATCCCCGCTCCCACTGAGATGTTTTGAATGTATCCATTTGAAATTTCATGCGTACAGTAGAAGAATGACTAGTGGGATTGGTAAACCCTACAATGTCGTGCTGCCCACCAATGAATCTGCCAGGTCGAAGGTTGAAAACATTTTCGTTTACTTCTATTTAAGTCTCGAAAAATGAGTGTACTCTTTCAGTGTGAATGTAAACGAGAACGAATGGGTATCTCGCAAATTGCTTAACGTCAGAGTATTGATCTTTCAGAAGAATAATGAAGTATTTACATCATATTTACTTCTGTTTTAGTGTTATTTTTCCACAAATAGTTCCTTCTTTTTCAACAAATTTAGAACGTTTATCAATAACTTTTCGTAGCAATTGTTCAGAGAGTCATGATTTTTGTATATCAAGAGTTAATGGAAGCTGTGAAGATAAGATAAAAAACCTCAGTGATTTTCATGTAGCAGATAACACTTCACAATTGATAGAAAAGAATACTACTACAAATGACCGGGTAGAAACAACACCGTGGTATCTAAGAATACCTTTATTACCAGTGATTTTTGCTACTTCATCTACACTTCCGCCAGGACAATGTAAGCAGCAAGTGGAAAAGTATCTAGAGGAATTGAAAAGCGGGACTCTATGGGCTGTTCGTAGTAAGATTCGTTTTTTTATTATTCCCTATGCAGAACTTGAATGAGTTCCACTTTTTTACACGTTGGGAAAAACATTTGGACTTTTTACCTGCTTTTCAAATTTTATAACACCCAATTCAAAACATGACCATGCGAAGAATGTAATAGGATTCTGTTCGCAATACATATTAATTTGCATTAAAACAACGAACAATTGATAATCCGAAAGTCACTTGATAGCACTAAACCAGTGACTGTTTATACAACTCAATTCACCTCAATATATCTCAATATAATCAAACGTTAATTTAAAAAAAAAACCAAAATTGTATTTTTATCAGTGTTTGATTCGTCGACCAAATATCCAGAAGGAATAATAACTGGCCATACGCGGCACTATGGAAATTTTGATGAATGCTATGGAATAGGGAGTAGAGACGACAAACCTTCATCTAAACCACATGCTGAGGTGATTGGTGGCAAATATTGTTTAGTGAAGGTCGAATATCAAAGACTAAACGTTTCAAATGATCATATTGGACCTTATACTCTCGAATTTGACCCAAATGGATCAGTATGGGAGGCAATCAAGGTAACGACAAAGATCCACAGGTAGTTCTGAATGCCAAGGACACCCTTCTATTTAATTTATGTACAATACGTTGAGGTATGGAAAAAATCGTAAACATGATTTTACTATCGATATTAATGCCACAGGAACGTGGGGACTACCGACGTGTTAGAAGATATTTGTTAGAATTAGCACTTTGTGTACCTGATGCCTGCAGCGCATCAGATATCAAAGAAGCTCTAGATGGACCTCTAAAGAAAATTGGAATTGAACAACAGTTACTGATAAAGACTGGAATAAAAGGCCAATGTCAGGCCCGAAAAGATTTGCCAAAATTTTCGACGTGGGCAAAAATATATTGGTATAATTTACATATATACTGTCGGAATTTTTGCTTGATCATACCTCTATTTGATTGCTATTTTTTAGTTACATAATATTGGGACTTTTTTTAATGGTGGGCGTGAGCACTTGGTATGATGTAACTCCGAAGAGTGTCAAAGAAGACAGGAATAATTCTTTAGCTATTGACCTATTGCTTTGTTTTTCGGCGCGGCGCAATTACAAAAGCATCACAGAAATTACTGACATTCATGCAGGGCTGGATAGTATCTATTTGTTTCGATTTTTCTTCATGTGCTGCAGTATATTTGGTCATAGATTGATGCAATATTACACGAATCCGATGATCGATTCCGAGTTCCTAGAATATGTGAGCGGACCAAATGAATGAACTATAAGTATATAAATATCTTCTTCTTTGGATTGTATTATTTAATATTCTGATGACTCTACAGACTTATACATTACCATCTTTGATTATTTTGTACAATGGTCCAATAATCGTCGAGGGTTTTTTTGCATTTGGCGGAGTATTGCTCTCTTACTACATGTTGGTTGAACTGGATAAAAAGAAGAAAATAAATTTCATTGCAGCGATTTTAATTCGATATCTCAGGTTATGACCGTGAAAAATCAATCAAGCTGAAAAATAGTCTGAATATATTGAATGAATTATTTTCTTCAATAGATTCACACCATCATACTTTGTGGTCATCATGTTCATAGCATTAATACTGCCGCATCTTGGTTCAGGCCCCTATTGGGAATACAAAATTGGCCTTGAGTCCAGCAGTTGCGCAGAGAACTGGTGGACGAATCTATTATACATCAATAACTACGTCAACACAGATAAATCGGTACATTGTCATCATCGAAAAGAATGAAATATAAAAAAAATGATTAATCACTATTTCAAGAGCAAAAAAATTTGTTTCTAATGTTGC
This sequence comes from Meteorus cinctellus, assembly GCA_030523045.1. Lineage (NCBI taxonomy): Eukaryota > Metazoa > Arthropoda > Insecta > Hymenoptera > Braconidae > Meteorus > Meteorus cinctellus. The sequence continues at coordinate 8,214 of JAPYZF010000310.1, read as the reverse complement.
AGTGTATGTTCCAATCATGGTACATTTCAGTGGACTATCAGCTATACATTATCGCATTATTTGTGATTTATTCCTTTTGGAAAATGCCTCGAAAGATTGGTTACCTATTTCTTATCGCTGTTATACTTGCTGGATGTTCAATTCCCTTCTTTCTCTCGTATTTCTACCATGTTCAAGCAATGTTCAAAGGGTTACCCTAGTAAGTATCATCACCAAACTGTATATTTTCAATCCAACGATTATTTAATAATGTGAAGGAACTTCTAATGAAAATGTCTGATTATTCACTTCTGTTAATACAGCATGCATGAAGTGAGGGAAGATCCTTACTTCACTAGTCATTACATAAAAACGCATGAGCGGCTTGGCACATATTTCGTTGGAGTTCTCGGAGGTGCTATCATTTATGATCACAGCTTATCTCCATGGAGTATACCAAAAGTAAATTTAATTGAAAATATTCAACCGTATTTGTTACGCTCTGGGTGATCGATAAATTTGATTTCGACGGCGCATTATGATTCATTATTCATGAGCATTTCGCGTTTTTCTGTATAGAAGTTGAAACTAATAATTCATAATGCTAAATTGTTGATTTCTCGTTCTTAATTGATCGTATGAAATTGACAAAATCGGGAACCAACTGGAAGCCCTCAATGCATAGATTTACAGAATAATAGTTCAAATTATAATAAGTCGTTTGGAATAACGATTGGGATCGAAAAGTTTATACTATTAGAACGATAAAAAAGAGAATCGACAATTCGTTGACAATATATGAGAGCTTCTATGAATAATTCAATTGCCAGTTTGTTAAAAAAAAAAGATGAATTCTTCCGTAATTATTGATTTAATCACAGATGTGATCACTCATGAGGTCTTTGTACAAGGATTGATTGGACCACACTAATTTTGTTTCATAACCAATGAAGACATTGAAAAAGTACATTTATAATGATTATTCTTAGTAAGGGCCTGAAAAACTTCAAGGACGTAACATCATAGAGTGTCTGTTGATATTACTCTTGTATTATTATTCATTTTTATATTTTTCTATTATAGCCTTGGAGACGTTTACCATTCGTACTACTTGCGTTTATAGTAGGTATCAAGTCGCAGAGTATGGGTTTGAAATTCTACGATCCGAATGTAAATCCAACGCCTATGGAGACTGCAATTTATGCGAGTTTGAGCAGACCTATATTTGCAATGGCTGTAGTTTCTATTGTAATTCTCATATCTGTCAGTGATGAATTTGGTATAATTATTCTTTCTTTTCAATTATTTCTACTCTGATTTCAGACCATGAAATTTCATGTATTTCACAATATTTTATAGAATTTCATCACAAGTTTTTCAAACCACGTTGGGCGCAACCGGTTGCCAGATTAACTTATGGCGCATATCTCATACATAATATTCATCAAAGTTATGATATCGGAGTTGCAAGAAACGCCAGAACATTCTCAGTGCACAATCTGGTAAGTTGTAATTATATCAAATGCGGTATGATTTTTACTTTAGTTATCGAACGTGACAATTTGTATGAAATCTTTCAGATTTGGGACTTAGTGCCAGATGTGTTTTTCTCCTTCCTCCTCTCGTTAATTCTTGCAATAGTTATAGAGGGACCATTCCGGAGAATAGAAAAACGATTAATCACCAAACGATCGGCCAGAGATAAGTTAGTGAATTGAATAGTTTTACGTTATAGTGAGTGACACAATAAGATTTTATATATTCTAATGATATGTTCTTCAATTGAATCCTCAGACTCGCGGACGAGAAAAACATAATTCCAATGGGAAAGTCCGATTAACACGTGAAATCATTTAAACAATAAGATAGTATATTATCATCGAGTTTTTTTGTACATACATCGATATAGAAGAGATAAACCCAAAGATCGCGATGGCAATTGAGCTCACATTTTGTTTGCTCATCAACGAATCTGATTTTGGATCTTTAATTCGATAATTTTCATTGCTCATTTGTATATTAGAAACGAATTTCTATAAAATTATTTCAAAAAAGAAAATAACGAAACAATATTTTGGACCCCAAAGTTGTGTCATACAACGCGGATTTAATAATGATTTAAACCACTTTCCCGTATAATCATTTGATATGAAGACAGCAGCAACACTCGTTTTTGGTCCTAAAGTCGTAATGTTCATCGATTTTCCACGAAAATCGGAACATAGATATTATTATTATCCTTCAAATAGTATAGTGGCTGACCAATCTAGTAGTAGAAAATCTGGAGATGTGAAGATGAAACCCACATCCTTCGGAAGTCTTCTATAATAGACATACTGCCAGTCCTAGAGAAACAGGTAAGAAAATAATAAATTGTGAAGATTCCTTCTCGGCGAAAGGGAAAATGGTGATCGATCATAACAACAAAAAAGTATTCCTGTTTCCATAGCTCCTCGTTATTCTGAATGCCTGTTACAACAAAAATAGCGCTGACTCAGATATGTCTTGGCGAATTGTACCTAACTCTGTAGGCTTCCCACAATAAGTTCTTCAGATCATTATTTATTTTTTCCCCCAATACTATTTCAATTCAAATGGATCGCCTGATCCATCAGATTATCAGATTTACCTCGTTCCCAAATTTCACGAAACTCATCATTGCATCAGACAATGTGCTATTATTATCTAATACAATATTGACAATTCGCTTGTACAACACAGTATTGATTAACTAATAAAAAAGTTACGTTGAGGCAATAGATAAAATTGAATTTTACCAGATCGATTCAAATCCTGAAGGTCATTATTCAATAGTACCATAGATTGTGGCTCTACAACTCAACGGATGTTCACACATGTTGTAAACACGAATGATGATTTCACTTTTGGTTGGAAAAGAGAGAAAAACTTGTTCTTTCATTCATGTTTGATTCATTACCCAATTGCTTAGAGTGAATACTAAGCGGTCCCAACGTGGCAACATAGACTTATTTAATGAATGTTATTGAATAGAGATTATAAACGAGTTTTACTCATCTAAATTATATACAAAAATGATTGGCGGTGGACATTATGTGGTGAAGGTCGTACATAAATAACTAACCGCCTCAAATGATGACGTTGAGGATCCCATTCCGGAGTCTGACCCACATGGATTAGTGTGAGAGGAAATCAAGGTGTAACGACATGCGTCCAGAGATCTATCCCAATGTCGCAGACGTTTGGAAATGCGATCTATACTCACGATGAAATTTTTATATGGAGAGTTGTTACGGAGAATTAGAATATGAATATTATTTCTGAAATAAGAAGGAATTATTGATGTCCGAAAATGAATGCCTGTCAGTGTATATCCCATGAAAACACTTTTCTCTAAAATCTTCGGATCACACCAATAAGAATTTGTCTGTAATGCATCGTCTTCAAATCACCCAAGTATTATTTGATAGTCATAGAATAGTTATTAAATAGTTGGACACAATCGAGTTTTATCAGAAGTGAGTGTGAATGAGTTGAGTAGACAGGCTTAAGCTACTCCGATTTTTTTGTATTGATGTGATGATTAAAACAAATAAATAGAATTGTATTTGTGAATGTAGAGATGGCACTGCATAATGCAGTCACTGATGTTTTTTATATTTGATATAAGTACTATTCGACGGTAAATCTAATGCTTATGAACGTTCTAGTTACATGACACATTGTGCTGATTTGGGCTGATCGATATTTGCAATCTTTTCACTGTCTCTCATTATCTATGAATTTGTCACTGATGGATTAGGATTTATTGGTTGAAATTCTTATTATTTTACATTCAGCCACAGATCATTGAATTTCATGTACTCATATAGGAATATGTTGAATTTCATCACAAGATATATCCAAGTCACCTTGGGCACAACCTGTTGCCCGATTGACTCATATAGTGTGCACATTTTTCAGATTTAATATTTTCCAGGGCCTGAACATTGCAGCGTTTAATGTAGAATCAAAACAAGAGAGCAATCACATCAATTTCTCTAGAATAATTGATTTTCTCCAGCACATTATGGAAGATCATATTTTGCTGTTGAAACATCAACATAGAATTCTGAAAAATAGAGGGGACTACGTTTCCCCACAGCCATTTCATGCAGATGGAATTTGTGTATTGTTTTTTCAACACCGGTTTTTCAGAGTTGAATGTTAAAATATTCCGGAACTTATCATCAAATCCGTGCCGAATTTCTCGATATTGTGTCAATTATATTTTGCACTGAGATAAACTTTTATTCATATAGATTTTCGAAAACTGATTGTTTTTTATCCGTTTGGTCATTTTTTTAAAGTTTCCAGAATCAACAAAAGTTATGCGTCTGATATTTTTTTTAATAATTTTGTTATTATTCTGGGAATTCCGAACTGACATTTTTCTAGAGATGCATTTTCTAGAAAAATGCATCATCAGCACAACTCATACGAGAAAATATCTTTAAATACCAGAATCTATGTACCACCAATGATACCCATAATGAAAAACCCGCAATGATATAAACGTCGAAGTTTGGAATATGTAGGTCATTTCATACATATCCAAAAAAAATAAGGTACTTCTTGATCTGTGACAAGGCTAGCAAATGTTGTTTTTAGAACCTCGATGAATATTTTAAACGGTGCATACATTTCTTCATTAATATCACCGAATTAATTCCACTATACAGAAAAAGTATGTGAAGTCAAGATCAGGACAATTTCTGGGCATAAAAAAAGCAAGCGTAAAGAAATTCATTAATTCAGAAATCCCAAAAATAAAAACAGAAGATACATCTGTTATAACTCTCATTCCCATGCAGAATTTTTCCATCAAATTAATTACGGCTAGTTTCTATCATAGAAGCAATTATATAATTGAAATTTAACCTTGGCACAAGCAGAAATCATTCATGTGAACTTTGATTTCTGGCAAGTCAGATGTGCGTCAGAAAAAAATTCGTTGTCGATGAATATACAAACGTATCAATTTTTACACACGTTAAAACTGAGATATGAGTTGGAGACGGGAAGAGACAAGTTCCTCTGCATGCTCATTTGTTGCAACTTGAAAAGATCGGGTTACGATGTCGAATGACATCAAACAAACAATTTATTAAATAATGATGAATAATTTATTATAAATAAATTATTTTTTATATTATTCAATATTTTTTTGACGTGTGAAAATACCCGATAATACATTGAGTTATCATCACTCAATTTATCTATTGATAGAGCTCCCGGTTGTTTTTGAATTTCTGTTGAGGGAAAACATTAGTTGAAAATTCTCAAGGACCAAATTTTTTTTTCGAAGATCATCCATTTCGAGAGTACTTTGCAAACTACATTATTAATACCTCAGATTGATATTTTGTGTGCATCAGAATCTCAATACATTTCTCAATTCTGAAGGTGCTTTTGTGAAGATTATACCCTCCAGTTCGAATGTGTGGTTCTCCTTAGATGTGTCACTTGCCATGCTGTATTGAAAAACACAGAATAGAACTGTGCCAAGGGGGATACATCTACTCATGAAGTCGGAAAAATCATCCCCAGTGGAATTATTCTCTGCATATGAACGTTCATTATTCGATTCCTTGTTTATCTGCTCGTCTGTATGTTTGAGGTGTCATCAACAGTTAGTTTCTCTTTTAAGATAATTATGAACTAGTAATATAGCAAGACGACAATGTTTGGCCCCTATGCAGTGACATTCACGCAATGCGAAATTTTATCGAACAACATCGGAATGGCCAATGGGTAGGAGCTCTTAGATGACTGAGCTGATGACATAATATATAAAAGTGACTGCATCGCTCGTAGAGTTAGTGCGAAGTTCGAATTCAATGGATGAATAACAAATTGTTAAATCAAGTGCTCTTAGTTCAATATTCCGATCACTATGCCAATTTGTTGAGTTTAGTTACTTACCACGGTGTTTTACGAACTGACAGTGATTAAAACCTTTCAAATTGAATGTGAACCATATTTTCTCAGTCTGTCCTCATTTGACACTCTCATTTCCACTAGTGACATTCAATCGAATATTCCAACGACACGTGTCAAACGTTCCCGACATTTCTCTCGTGAATATCCACTGAAATTGGATTTACGATAAGTGAATGTGAGATCTATTCTTTATACTGGAATATTGACAGTCTGGAAGATTTCTACATTGAGAGACTTGTAAAGACTTCATATACTTTGCAAATAAACTGAAAGAAAATACAACATGGATCTGACGCAAATTTATCCTACACACATGATGGACCCACAATAAATGTGAAATAACCCCACCGAAAATAGGATCAGGATTAGAGACAGATGTACATATAACTGATGTCAAATTAGGAATTGAGTATTTCTTAGTTTAGCAACGAGAAACATGACAGAAGCAATATATATATATATATATATATATATCTGGGGATGTGCTATGACAGTTATATTTGATTTCGTACCATTTTGGATTCATCACAATTTATATAGGCCTTTATACAGACGCTGTCTTGTCCACTGTCATTTTTTGATCGAATTATAGTAGGATATTATCGCAATTTTGTCCATATCAGCTGCTGTTGTCGATTTTCGCCGTCTCCCACTGTTCTTTTCCTATCTTTTTCTACTGCGTTCATCTCCTTGTATATCTTGAAAAAAAAAAGCCTATTATCGGTCAGGCATATAATTTCTTATCGTATCAGCATAGCTTCATTATAATCATATATGAGAATGCGATAATAATGAATTGACGAAAGAACCAAAATAACACCGATAAACTCGACATAATTTTATCTTAATTCATCATTAAAAAATTGTAAGCCCATAATATTCAATAGACAATTATGGTTTATATAAATTATCGAAATTCTATCTTCGTAATGCAAATATCATCGCAAGTCAAAGATATAATCATGGAAAAAGTGGATTAATCTGCTCTTCTTAAAGTATACATTTGGGCTGAGATTATTAATGATTTTGTTTGAATTGAATTTTGAAATATTAAATAGATCTTGTTAAAATTGTCCCATATACTCCGGATCTGATTGACTACAATGTATGTTCATTTACCGCTGATACTACGGTCCTCACATTCAGCTCATTGCAGACGACAGCGTAGTAGTCCATTGGAATGTTACATAGGACTTTGCATTTTTTTGAGCATGCAAGGTCCAATGCAACATTTCCATGGACTTCAAAAAGCGTGCAGAATTCGATTTCAAACAATACATACAAATTCCGGTCCTGGGTCAATAATTAATCTTCATGCATGGCCCCGCAAGCACGCTTGGTCCGCTATCCGTACAGGATAAATTTGCAATGGATCTATTATGCATTATTTTAGCTGGGTCGATAACTCACTCTATGAGCCTGCAAGCTGTATTTCCGTTCTTTCCGTTCTTTTACTTGCAAACATCAATCAATGGACCTGCGATAGAAGGAAAAGTTTTTACTCGCAGGAATTGATTGAAAATCGGTTTAAACTTCATCTGAATTTTATCTGGAGCCTGCACGAATGTCACTATCTGAATCTTTTCCTGGCAGTAAAGGATAAATCTCGCATTCATCTGTTATAAATCCAAATTTTTTTGACTCGACAATAAATGTTCATAATGATATCACCCACTCGTCATACGCCATTTCAAGTCCTTTGCCAATTAGTGAATCAAGACTAACATCAGAACTGAATTTCCAGTGCCATTCAAAAGAACGATCAATAAATTGGCATTTTATGATCCAACATTGAATTGCTGACATTTCGTTTGAATGATGAGGCATCCATATAAGTGTTCCCTGATTTTCAACATTTTGCTTCTGCAAACTGTTTCCTCTCAGTCAATGAGCCCTGAATGGACACCTACAGCATTTCATGATGCTTGCCCATATGACAATGATTATTGCACATCGAGAGTGTATGGAGCCTACAAAAATAAAAGTGCAGAAACAGAAAATTATTACCTGACAAAGATGATTAATAATACCGAAAAAGGAATAGACGAAACAACACCATGGTACCTGAGAATACCTTTATTACCAGTACTTTTTGCTACTTCACCAACACTTCCGCAAGGAGAATGCAAAAGACAAGCCCAAAAATATATGGAGGAATTGAATCGCGGGACTCTGTGGGCTGTTCGGAGTAAATTCTATATTATTACTCTAGTTTTAGGATCATTCTCATCTTGCTTTTCTTCTCCATCAACATTATCTTCCTGAATTCATCTA